>JAJOOS010007317.1:0-47053 GCA_029582725.1 Solanum chiquidenum
ATTATGATGTCTAATATGAGGTAAAGGTAAGGGTTAGTAAATTATACACACGTAGCCGGACCAAGGTGCGGGGTGAAATTCTCTAGATGCCGGACCAAAGATTTAGAGATACCTAACTTATCACTTTGCATGTGGTACACTAGGAAAATATTGCTATTACTAGGATTACTATGTTATGAGCTTGTGGGGAACACATACACCCTAGTTATTTCTCTCATCTTGATAACAACCGAAACTGACTTTTGATTACTGATTATTTATAGAATTCTTACAATTTGTTTCACAAACCCCCCCCCCCCCACCATTTTTAATTACTTGTTTTTGGAAGTAATTTAACTAATTGAATATAATTATTGGTTAAAGTAAAGTCTAAACCATTTTCCTCGTGGGATCGACCCCAACCTACAAGTTGGGTTCTTTACTTGATAACGATCGCTTATACATCTTTAGGGAGGTGTAATTTGAGCGTATCACCTGCCGCCACCAGTGAATCAATGTAGCGGTGGCGAAATAAGCAATGACAACAATGAAAATGCTCTAGCCAGTAGCGATTGCTCCGACCAACAGCTCCAGGCAGCGGCGCAGGAACGAACTTCGATGAGCACCACTTGGATAGAGTCCGATTAGCACAAGGTGTTGAGGTTTTTGGCTGATCCTAACAGATCTGTCTAAGTTTGTTCTCTATCAGATTATTATCCCATTTTTAGCAATTATGTGGTTCTTGTCATTTTTATGGAAAAGGGCCTAATATACCCCTTAATTATGTGAATTGGTAAAAAATTACCCTTCTTCTACCTTTCAGGCCTAAAATGCCGTTGTCGTCAACCTTTTTTCTCTATTTTGCTCTCATTTTTAACAGCCTAAATGATAACCTCAATTAGAAAATTCATTAGTGATGTGTCACTATTCTATTAACTATCCTAACAATTAATTAAACTAATTAAAAAATCCATATACCCACTCAAAATCCCCACCAGTAAACTTACCCAAATATTCTAATCCAACCTTCATCCCCAAATATTTCAACCTAAAAACATATGCTCCTAATCCAAATCTCCTCTCTTTTTCCTCTATCAAAGCTCATAGTTGTTTTACTGTACCAAGTGACCAAACTGAACCTGTTGGACTTGTGTTGACCAGACATCCAAAAGTTAGTAGTTGATATTACTGTTGAATAGATAAGCTAGTGACGCAATGACCATGGATATACCTATGAATAGATTAGAATAATTGTTGACTATTGGTTTCTGGTTTTATATTGTAAGGAACTGGAGTATTGGTAATTTAAAGTAAAATATTCTGCATATCTTGTAAAATTTCTAATACAACATTTTTAGGCCAACAAATAAGATAAAAATTTGCAAAAAGATTGTTCATTACATGACATCATAACACCAAAATAACATTTATGCAAAATATATCATTACAATCAAACTGCAAATTTCAAATATGCAAATTTGCAAATCTCTTTCATTTGAAACCAACATCAAGTCACTAAACTAACATAACCAACTAATAGTACTAATATGAGCTTTGATAGAGGAGGAAGAGAGGAGATTTGGATTTGGAGGTATGTTTTTATTGGTTGAAACGTTTAGGGATGAATGTTGGATTAGAATATTTGGGTAAGTTCACAGGTGGGGCTTTTGAGTAGGTATATGGTTTTTTTAATTAGTTTAATTAATTTTTAGGGTAGTCTATAGAATAGTGACACATCATTAATGAATTTTCTAATTGAGGTTGTTAAAGATGTGGGCAAAATAGAGCCAAAAGATTGACGTCAAGGGCATTTTAGGCCCGAAAGGTAGAAGAAGGGTAATTTTGTACCAGTTCGCATAGTTGAGGGGTATTTTAGGTCCTTTTTCATTTTTTTATCTGACTTTCATTTTCTGCTATAGAAGTTTTATGCATGTTTTGTATATGTGAAAGTCGATAATCTCAAAATTTTGTTTAAAGTATAAACTGTTGTTGGTTTTTTCATAGTCATCGTATTGTTGATTTGGAATTCAATTTTTTCATGTCTAAAATATTACTTACTCTCCTATGAAACTGTTAGAATTACTAAATATCAGTCTAATTTGGTAAATGACTGATTTGCTCAAATTTTATTAATTCAAACTTTGATTTAGTCATAATTTGCTCCAATTCTTGTCTTGGTTTATTATTATTACTGACTGATTTTATGTTATAATTGGTTGCCTTGTTATTGCTATGAATATGTGTGTCTTGACATTGATTTGAGCTGTATTTTATTGTTCTTCCTTAAATAGCTACTTTCTTTTGCATGATAATATGTAATATTGATTGAGTGTTTGTTAATTGACTTCTTGCCTTAGTTAAGGATAGACATATTATCACGTGCTATTTTTGGTAAAAGATATATTCGGTACTTGTAAACAGGGATGTTTATTAATTTTATTTGTGTAAGGAAAACTTTAACATCCCAACTTTTCGAAACTCTAATTTAACTTGTACCTTCGTGGAAAGACAAAGAGGGTGAGTAATAAATTAAGAATGATATGGTATGTCATATTTTAAGTGTTCAAGGGTTGTATCTCAAGTTTTGAAGTTAGGTAAGTGGCAAAATAAAAGTTGGTGAAGTTATCATAAGTTCCTTTTTAAAGATTTCTTTGAAATTTGGGTCAAATGTCTTAGACGTTTTCTCCTAATCTATAAAGATTTATGGGGCCCACAAACTATCCAATCGAAGGTCTACAAGTCTAGTTTCCAATGCATTAAACCGTTTGTTCATACGATTTCAAAATAGAGAGATATTTGTATTTTTGCGAGACTGCACAAGCAGACACGTGAGGTGGGTCCCCTAGGTCGGTGGAACCTTATAAGATAGCATCTTCTTCATTTTTTCTTCATTCCAGCTCGTAAGAAACCCACAAAAATCAGAGAATTACTCCTCAAATCATCCTTGTGTGTTCATGATCTCTTATTGGATCCTTATTGAAAATTTCCCTATGTCGCGAGCTCATTGTTTTGGTATAGTTTTCATGGTGAATTAAGCGGTGTATCTCCGTGGAGCTTATGGCAGCAGGGTATTTTTCAGTGGTTTGATTTCATTCAAGTGTTCTGGGCGTGTAAAGAAAGGTCGGAACCATCTTTTATCAGTTTATGGATACCTTAGGTCTTGGATAGTAATTTACTATAGGAATCCGTATCGATTGTCGAAATGTCATATTAATTCTTGTACTTAATTACTGATTGATTTTGCTTTGTTTTACTGTTGTAGTGGTGCAGACAAAGGTATTTTCAGCATAAATTATAAAGGAAAGGTATGTTAAGGCTATTCCCTTCGTTCGAAATATTTCCTTAGAGCTTGGGAGTGATATAATAAGATAGTTAATAATGGTGATCCTGTAGATGTAATTGTGAGTGGTTGACTTATTGAGTGGTTATAAACCCTCATTTTTGGGACTCATAATCTGTTAAGAATGACCCTAAGTTAGGAATGACTTGGAGACTATTCATATATATTGTATATATCTAAATTGCTTTCATTTACCCTATTCAAGTATTTGTTGTCACCCTTGGGGCTATTGTGGTTAGTTGTTGATCTATGAACTTGTAACATTCCAGAAATTTGTAGACTAAACTAGAGTCTAACATAAAACAAGTAGGCTAAGTTATATCTTGATGTTAGGGTTAGAGCCTTCAAATTACCTCTATGTACCTTAAAATTCATGTTTTAGTGTTAGAACGTCAAGGTCTAAACCCCAAGGACCAACCCTAAATCCTTGAGAAAAAGCCTTAAGGAGGCTGCCTGACAGTGACCCACGGAGGGCACCCACTCCTCGTGGGTCAGCCCACGCCCCGTAGATGGAGTTCTAGGTCAAGCCCCTCAAAAAAGGCCACAGACCATGGACCATGGTTTACCAGCACGGGCCGTGGTCCCACCCACGGTCCATGGGTCTAGGGTCGTAGGTCATGCCTGAAACAGCCAATTGGCAGTTAGACTTAGGAGTCTTTTGGGAATTTCCTTTTTAATTAATGGTTAAGTGATGTCATTTTAAGCCTATTTTAAACACCTATATAAGAGTTTTACCCACCTAAACTAACTCATCTAGAATCATAACTCCTAAATCCCCAAATCAAAACCAAACCCTCTGAAAAATATTCTCTCTAGAACTCCAAGGAAGAAGAAGAAGAAGAAGGGTGAAGCTAGAGTTGAAGGAGCCAATCTTTCTCCTCATATTTGTGGTAATTCTTCAATAAGGTATGGTAGTTCTTCATCCAAGGACTCCCTCCAAACTAAATTTCAAATATAGTAATTTCCCCAAAAACCTAGGGTTTGACTTCAATCTCATGGATTCCTTTCAAATTCGGTTTAAATGATTGAATTATGTTTGTTTATGGATGTATTGATGATTTTATTTTATTTTTAAGTTGAATTCCTCAAGAATCCAGTGTAACACTCCGGAACACTAATAAACTAAGCTAGAGCCTAATATGTAAACTAGGAGCCTATAGGGTTGAACGTAAAGATTAGAGTCGTAAAATAACCTCCCTTAATTAGTTCAAGTGTTTTAGGACATAAACTTCAAGGAATGACCCCACAAGGACCAACCAAGGGTCCTTGAGGAGGACCTTGATGGCAGCCAAAAAGTTGTCAAGCAGCAGCCACCCACGAAATGGGTACCCATGGTCCATGGGTGGACCCACGCCCCGTAGGTGGGGTCGTGGGTCAAAGATGGACCTTCACTAACATTTTCCACTCTCTGAACCGACCTACAGACCTGCAGGACAGCCAATAGATCCACCTACGATCCGTAGGTCACCCAATCGTGAGTCACACCCAAAATCTGCCTAGTCTTGGCCAAGTGAGGGACAAGATGGTAAATTCCTAGGGTGGTTAGTTAATTATACATATTTAAGACATTTTAAACCATCAACTACCTCTTTTCACTTTATAATTCCCAAACCCAAAATAATAACCACCTCCACTCCAAAATACTCTCTCTAGAAACTCCATTGAAGAACAAGAACAGGGTCAAGTTTATGGTTCAAGGAGGAGCATCCTTTTCTCTTCAATGTCGTGAGGAAATATTCATAAGGTATGGTGCCTTTTCATATATGGGTAGCTTTCACCCATAGAGTCACTTCAAAACTTGATTTCAAAGCTTCCAATTACCCCCAAAACCTAGAGTTTCAATCTAAGTCATGGGTTCTATTTCAAAACGTTTTCAATGGATGAATTATTATTGATTATGATTGAATTAATGTTTAATTGTTGATTTATGATGAAATTACCCCAAGAACCCATGAATCCCTCATATTACTAAATTGTGAATTCATGATGTTGGTTGATTGATTATAGAAGCATGTCAATTGATTATGTTTATATTGATTATTGAATCATTATATTCCCCTATCTAATGTAGTAATTCCAGATGTTTGGGTTGAGTTTGATTCATATCCTTGAAGGACAAATTATGAGGGTTTGTACATGTTGATGAGAATTGTGTATGAGCTTATGATTCACTTAGAAAGTGAAGATCCTATGACTATTGTGTAATTGTGGTATTGTTGAAAGATCATTCTCCCCTTACCCTTACACATGACTATGCATAAAATGTCTAGGATTATGATAATGTTGTAGTGTTGATTGAAAGACTATTCTCATGAAATACTATGAACATGATGTGAAAGGTTTACTCACATATTAATGGTTCTAAGGTTGAAAGTCTATTCTCATCTAATTGAATCCATGAGCTATTTTATGAGTTATGTTGAATGAAGGTTAAGATACTCCTTCACACATGTAAATACAATTCAAGACTAACTATGTAAATTTTGGAAAAGTATGCTTAGCACCGAGTGGATATGGAATGTGAGGTAGAGGCTCTCCCATCAATTCAATAGTCCGGGTAATCTGAAGTACCCTCATGAGATGGAAGCCCTCCCCCCCCCCCGTCAATGCAATAGATTTGGGGTCTCAAGATCTAATCTCCATATCCCATAACTATGTGCCCACATAGGTCTGTAGCTTGTTGATCCACCTAAAAGCTAATACATTTAGTTCTACCTTAGGCAATTAGGACATCTTTTTTTGGTGTGGGACATGACATCGGATTCCATGTAGCTCAACATGGTCTATGTCGGTTAAGGCTATTTCCCTACATGACAAGAACAAGTTAAGAACATGAACTAGAGTTATGTACTATGGTTCCTCAAGAGGTTCCACTTAGTATGAGTGGGGGTATGGGACTTCATTCATGCATTGCACAAGTGGGCTTTAGGAGTGGTCATGGTATATTCCTCCTATGATATGATGATTTATGAGTTAATGCATGCTTTACATTAATTATGAACCATGAACATGAACTATACTTATGACTTCTTAATGAGCTTTACATAGTGTGAGTGGGGTTATGGGACTTCACTTATACATTAGACAGATAGACTTATAAATGGGTTGTGGTGTGGTTTCCTTATGCATGAAATGAATTGTTGCTAAGAGTGACTTTACTTATTACAAGCTATGAACATGAATGATTCCTTGACTATGGGTGTTCACTACGGATGAGGTCAAGGTGTGTTATGAATGATTATGGTGGCCTAAAAGTTGTACTTAGCATGGATAGGAGTATGGGATCTTGTCTATGCATTGCACAAGTATAGCCTAGGGTTGCTTATGAAATGGTTTGACTATGTAATTACCCTAAATGTGCATGATGATTCTTAAAGTTGATAAAGTGCATGGTTTCAACTAAAATGTCCCTTTTTATATGATTTAAGGATTTTTATCCATGGCTTCCGTACTTGATACAATATTTGTGCTAACCCATATTTTCTACATTTTTTATAAGTGTAGGTTCTGGTCGTTGAAGTATACTTCTCCTTTTGAGTAGAGCTTGGATTGACTATTCTCTACGCTCGTTGAGTCCTCATGGTTTGAGGACAAGACTGATTCATTTCTAGTTTCATTTGTACTTTCTCTTTTGAGACAATGTTGTAAAGGGTTGTGACCCTTATTGATTCTCGATTGTATTAGATGGTTTTTAAGACAAGGTCTAGACTTTTATTGCCTTTATGAAAAAGGCTTCGATTGTAAAAAGTTTTAAATTATGCATCATTTCTATTACTTATGTTTATGATTATGCTAAGGGCTTGTATGAGACCCCTTTGGGGTCAAGTACGTCGTGTTACATATAGGGGGTACCCCTAGGTAGTGACAAACTTGCTAATTAGAGCACAAGGTTTAGAATGATTCTAGGATGATGTCTCATGAACCACGTCTAGTAGAGTCTTGTTCATGAGTATGAAGAGCGCCACACTTATGAATGAGAGGCTATAAGATGTTTAGGAAATTTCACTTCATGCATTACTTAGTCATGCCTTAGATTTTTAACTCTCAGAAGTCCTTTCCTAACCCTTCTCTTGTGTCTATAGGATATGAATAGAAGAAGGGTGAACGCAAGAAGGATGGAAGAGAAGAATGTGAATGAGGGAGTTCCTCCCCAAGGTCCTCAAGTTCCTTAATCTTCTAATGATAAGGGGGCTATGAAAAATGTGGAAATAAGGTCGGCTCTCCAAATATTGACCCAAGTCATGACGGTCCAAGTCAATAGGGATGCTAGAATTCATGTGAACACTAATGTGAGCACCGTGGCTTCAAGGTTGAGAGACTTCAAAAGAATGAGCCCTCATATGTTCTTTGGTTCCAAAGTGGGCGAAGACCCTCAAGAGTTCGTGGAAGAAGTCTACAATATAATTGATGCTATGGGGGTGACTTCTATAGAGAAAGCCTAACTAGCTGCTTACCAGTTGAAGGGTGTGGCCCAAGTATGGTATACTCAATGGAAGAGGAATAGGACGGAATGAGTGGGTCCCATAGGTTGGGAAGTGTTCAAGAAAGCATTCATTGGTAGGTTATTTCCCCGAGAGAAGAGGGAAGCCAAGGTGGAAGAATTTATCAACCTTCTTCAACGAAGTATGGGTGTTGAAGAATATTCTCTAAAGTTTCCCGAATTGTCCAAGTATGCTCTATCCATGGTGGCGGATCCTAGGGATGAGATGAATAGGTTTGTGACAGGGGTGTCTAGTTTGGTGAGAAAAGAATGTCGTTCGGCCATGATTCATGATAATATGGATATATCCCGTCTTATGGTGTATGCTAAATAAATGAAGGATGAGAAACTCCAAGATAAGAATAGGGAAGTGAAGTGGCGTAGGATCGATGACGGGAATTCTTCCAAGGGTAATTCCGAAGGTCAAGGTAGACCAAGGTTCAAGATAAGGTTCTCCAACCAAGGCTCCTCTAGTACTCCAAAGGTCAACGAAGATAGGGTCTAAACCTAAGCCTCATGGAGGCAATAGTGGTGGATCTTATATGGTGAAGCCTACATGTGCTAAGTGTGGTAAGAAACATGATGGTAAATGTCTTGCCGGCATGGGTGTTTGCTATGGTTGTGGTAAGAGTGGGCATCAATTGAAGAATTGCCTAACACTTACGTCCAAGGGGAGAGAAGATAAGCATACTCCTCCTAGCGGTTCAAATGCCGATGCTCCCAAGAAGAATCACTTCTATGCTCTTCAATCCCAAGGTGACCAAGAGAGTTCCCCAGATGTGGTGACGGGTATGTTACAAGTCTTTTCTATTGATGTATATGCATTGTTAGACCCCGGTGCCACTTTGTACTTTGTTACACCTTCTGTGGTAATAAAGCTTTTTTCGGGGTCTACCTCGATTGGTGACTCAGTAGTGGCAAAAAGAGTCTATAGGAGTTGTCCTATTTATTTTTCCCATAAAGTTACGTTGGTGGATTTTATAGAGTTAGACATGTTAGACTTTGATGTAATTTTGGATATGGATTGGTTGCATGCATGTTATGCCTCTATTGATTGTAGGACTCGGGTGGCTAAGTTTCAATTAACAAATGAGTCTATTTTAGATTGGAAGGAGGAAAATTCTATCCCTAGAGGTCAATTTGTCTCTTGTCTCAAGGCTAGGAAAATGATCTCCAAAGGGTGCATTTACCATATTGTTAGGGTGATAGATATGGAGTCTGAAACCCTTTCCCTAGAGTCAGTCCCCGTGGTGAATGAATTTCTGGAAGTCTTTCCCGATGACTTGCCCGACATTCCTCCCGAATGGGAAATAGACTGTGGCATTGATATTTTCCTGGATACGCAACCTATCTCCATTCCTCATAGAATGGCTCCGGTAGAGTTGAAAGAGTTAAATGAGCAATTGAAGGATTTGCTAGACAAGGGTTTTATTCAACCGAGTATCTCTCCATGGGGTGCTCCGGTGTTGTTCGTAATAAAGAAGGATGGGTCCCTTAGAATGTGTATTAACTACCGCCAATTGACCAAAGTGACCATAAAGAATAAGAATCCCCTTCTGAGAATCGATGATTTGTTTGACCAACTTCAAGGGGCTAGTTACTTTTCAAAGATTGACATTCGTTCGGGCAACCACCAACTAAGGGTAAGAGGGGTTGATATACCCAAGACGTCTTTCCAAACTAGGTATGGGCACTATGAATTCCTTGTGATGTCATTTGGCTTAACTAACTCCCCAGCGGCATTCATGGACCTACTGTATATGGTGTTTAAGCAATACCTTGATACGTTTGTGATCATTTTTATCGATGATATTTTGATCTGTTCAAGGGATGAGGGTGAACATATGAATCATTTGAGGATTGTATTGCAAGTCCTTAAAGACCACCAATTGTATGCAAAGTTTTTGGCTAAGGTATGTAGCCTTCCTTGGTCATATTGTGTTAAGCAAGGGTATTGAGGTAGATCCTAAGAAGACGGATGCAGTCAACGATTGACCTAGACCTCTAACTCATATCTATATTAGAAGCTTTTTGGGTTTGACCGATTACTATAGGAGATTTGTTGAGGGATTTTCCTCCATTGCTTCTCCGTTGACGGCCTTGACTCAAAAGAAAGCTAAGTTTGAGTGATCGGTGGCTTGTGAGAAAATATTCCAAGAGTTGAAAGATAAGCTTACTTCCGCTCCAGTGGTGACCTTACTGGAGGGTACCGATGGGTTTGTAGTATATTGTGACGCCTCGAGAGTGGGGTTAAGATGTGTACTTATGCAACATGGTAAGGCAATTGCCTATGCTTCAAGGCAACTCAAGGTTCATGAGAAGAATTATCCGACCCATGATCTTGAATTAGCGGCGGTGGTATTTGCTTTGAAAATAAGGAGACATTACTTGTATGGGGTCCATGTAGATATTTCCACTGATCACAAAAGTCTTCAATATGTGTTTACCCAAAAAGACTTGAATCTCCGAAAAAGAAGGTGGTTAGAACTTTTAAAGGATTATGACATGAGTGTCCTTTATCACCCCGACAAGGCTAATGTAGTTACGGATGCCCTAAGTCAGTTGTCCATGGGGAGTGTGGACCATGTAGAAGATAAGAAGAAGGAGTTAGTTCGTGATGTACATAGGTTGGCCCGGTTAGGTGTCCAATTAGTGGATTCCACCAAGGGTGGAGTCATGGTCCATAATGGTTCTGAATCCTCCTTTGTAATGGACGTCCAAACAAGACCTTGATACCGAAGAATCGGTACTCAACAAGTCTGTTGAGGCTTTCTCCCAAGGGGGAGATGGGGTGCTTAGGTACCAAAGTAGAATATGTGTTCCAGATGTTGATGGATTGAGAGAGCAAATTTTAGAAGAGGCTCATGGTTCGCGGTATTCTATTCATCCGGGAGCCACCAAGATGTACCGTGATCTACGAGAAGTCTATTGGTGGAATGGCATGAAGAAGGATATAGTGGGTTTTATGGCTAAATGTCCGAATTGTCAACAAGTTAAGGCCGAACACCTAAGACCGGGAGGTTTGTCCCAATATATAGATAGTCCCACTTGGAAGTGGGAGGATGCGAATATGGACTTTGTTGTGGGCTTGCCTTGTACTCGAAGACAACATGATTCTATTTGGGTCATTGTGGATAGAATGACAAAATCAACCCACTTTATTCCCGTCAAAGTTTCATTTTTAGCGGAAGACTATGCCGAATTGTAATCAAGGAGATAGTGAAGTTGCATGGGGTTCATTTGTGTAATATTTCGGATCGGGGTACTCAATTCACTTCACACTTTTGGAAGGCATTCCAAAAAGGGCTTGGTACCAATGTTAAGCTTAGTACCGCTTTCCACCCTCAAATGGATGGTCAAACGGAGCGCACCATTCAAACCTTAGAGGACATTTTGAGGGCATGTGTTATAGATTTCAAGGGTAATTGGGATGACCATCTACCGTTGATAGAGTTTGCCTACAATAATAATTACCACTCAAGTATTTCCATGGCTTCCTTTGAAGCGTTGTATGGTAGGTGGTGAGAGCTTTGACTGATTGGTTTGAAGTAGGTGAAATTGCTCTAATTGGTCCCGAGCTAGTTTATGAGGTCATTGAAAAAGTTCAACTCATTAGAGAGAGGTTGAAGACGGCCCAAAGTTGGCAAAAGTCATATGCCGATGTTAGAAGAAGGGAACTAGAATTTGAAGTTGGTGATTGGGTCTATTTGAAATCTCACCCATGAAGGGGGTGATGAGGTTTGGCAAAAAGGGGAAACTTAGTCCCCAGTTTGTGGGTCCCTATCAAATTTTAAAATGTGTTGGGAAAGTTGCATGTGAGTTAGACTTACCAAATGAGTTGGCTCTAGTTCACCCGGTGTTTCATGTTTCCATGCTTAAAAAGTGGATTGGGGATCCGGTATCCATCATTCCTTTAGAGGGCCTAAGAGTTGATGAGATTCTATCCTATGAGGAAGTTTTGGTGGAAATTTTGGACCGGCAAGTGAAAAGGTTGATTTTACGGAGGAATCACTTAGTTGAGGGTGCTACATGGGAGGTCGAGGCTGATATGAAGTCCCGCTATCCTCATCTCTTTCCTTCTACTCCTATTCAAGCTTGAGGTAAGTAGTTTCTCTTGAGATTTAGTGTTTTAGGAGTCATGTGTATTGTATGAGTTTTTCTATGATTTCCCTATGTTATGAATGTTCTTGATGAAATTCATGTTTAGTAAGAAAATGAGTTTTATGATTTATGTGTCCCTCATGTTTATTGTGCATTTTAGTATGATAATGGCATATTTGAATTCATGAGGTGATTTGATAAACATGCTTTGTTGTGCTTGTGATGAAATAGCTGGTCGGCTCCATGTTGTTGTGTTGAGCTTGCTTTTAGTTGGAGAAGGTAGTTCCTCCTATGAACATGAGAAATCTCGAACTTCATGCATATTGGGTGGTAGATGTAGTTCCTACTTCCTTGTATTGCATTGACCATGTCTTGAGATGGAGTTGAGGTTTCCTCCTTTTGAATAGTGCATGAAGTGAATAGTGCAATGGTAAGTTTTGCATATTTTGATGTTTCATGCATGATGGGCTGCTAGTCTTGAGTTTCTAAATTAGTTTGGTGTCTAGATTATCAATCGAGGACTAATGTTCCCAAGGGGGAGATAATCTAACACTCCGGAAAACTAATAAAGTAAGCTAGAGCCTAATATGTAAACTAGGAGCCTAAATGGGGTTGAACGTAAAGATTAGAGTCGTAAAATAACCTCCCTTAATTAGTACAACTGTTTTAGGACTCAAACGTCAAGGCATGATCCCCCAAGGACCAACCAAGGGTCCTTGAGAAGGACCATGATGGAAGCCAAAACGCTGTCAAGCAACAACCACCCATGAAATGGGCACCCCGTGGGTGGACCCACGCCTTGTAGGTGGGGGTCGTGGGTTAAGGCTGGACCTTCCTTCAAATTTTCCACTGTCTGAACCCACCTATGGACCTGCAGGATTGCCAGTAGGTCCACCTACGGTCCGTAGGTCACCCAATCGTGAGTCACACCCAAAAACTGCCTAGTCTCTGCCAAGTGAGGGACAAGATGGTAAATTCCTAGGGTGGTTAGTTAAGTTTGGGGTCATTTTTATATTGATTAATTAGAAATATTTAAGACCTTTTAAACCATTAACTACCCCTTTTCACTTCATAATTCCCAAACCCAAAATAATAGAACAAGATCAAGGTCAAGTTTAGGGTTCAAGGAGCAGCCTTTTCTCTTCAATTTCGTGAGGAAATCTTCATAAGGTATGGTGGCTTCTCATCTATGGGTAGCTTTCACCCATAGAGTCTCTTCAAAACTTTATTTCAAAGCTTCCAATTACCCCCAAAACCTAGGGTTTCAATCTAAGTCATGGGTTCTATTTCAAAACGTTTTCAATGGATGAATTATGATGGATTATGATTGAATTGATGTTTAATTGTTGATTTATGATGAAATTCCCCCAATAACCCATGAATCCCCCATATTACTAAAGTGTGAATTAATGATGTGAGTGGATTGATTATAGAAGCATGTCAATTGATTATGTTTATATTGATTGAGTTATTGAATCATTATATTCCCCTATCTAATGTAGTAATTCTAGATGTTTGGGTTGAGTTTGATTCCTAGCCTTGAAGGGCAAATTATGAGGGTTTGTATATGTTGATGAGAATTGTGTATGAGCTTATGATTCACTTAGAAAGTGAAGATCCTATGACTATTGTGTAATTGTGGTATTGTTGAAAGATTATTCTCCCCTTACCCTTACACATGACTATGCATGAAATGTCTAGGATTATGATAATGTTGTTGTGTTGATTGAAAGGCTATTCTCATGAAACACTATGAAAAACATGATGTGAATGGTTTACTCACATATTAATGATTCTAAGGTTCAAAGTTCATTCTCACCTAATTGAATCCATGAGCTATTTTATGAGCTGTGTTGAATGAAGGGTAAGATACTCCTTCACACATGTAAATACAATTCAAGACTAACTATATAAATTTTGGGAAAGTATGCTTAGCACCTAGTGGATATGGAATGTGAGGTAGAGGCTCTCCCGTCAATACAATAGGCCGGGTCATCTAAAGTAACCTCATGGCGTGGAAGCTCCCATGCCAATGCAATAGGTTTGGGGTTTCTAGAAACAATATCCCTATCCCATAACTATGTGCCCACATAGATCTTTAGCTAGTAGATCCACCTAAAAGAATACATTTAGTTCTACCTTAGGCAAGTAGGACATCTCTTTTTGATGTGGGACATGACACCGTAGCCCATGTAGCTCAACATGGTCTATGTCGGTTAAGGCTATTTCCCTACATGACAAGAACAAGAATAAGAACATGAACTTGAGTTATGTACTATGGTTCCTCAAGAGGTTCCACTTCGTGTGAGTGGGGGTATGGAACTTCATTCATGCATTGCACAAGTGGGCTTTAAGAGTAGTCATGGTATATTCCTCCTATGATATGATAATTTATAATAAATGCATGTTTTACATTAATTATGAACCATGAACATGAACTGTACTTATGACTTCTTAATGACCTTTACTTAATGTGAGTGGGGGTATGAGACTTCACTTATACATTGCACAAGTAGACTTATAATGGGGTTGTGGTGTGGTTTCCTTATGCCATGAAGATATATGAATTTATGTATGCATGATATCAATTGTTGTTAAGAGTGACTTTACTTATTAGAAGCTATGAACATGAATGTTTCCTTGTCTATGAGTGTTGGCTATGGATGAGGTCAAGGTATGTTATGCATGATTATGGTGGCCTAAAAGTTGTACTTAGCATGGATAGGAGTATGGGATCTTGTCTATGCATTGCACAGGGTTGCTTATGAAATGGTTTGACTATGTAATTACCCTAATGTGCATGATGATTCTTAAAGTTGATAAAGTGCATGGTTTCAACTAAAATGTCCCTTTTTACATAATTTACGGATTTTTATGCATGGCTTCCATACTTAGTACAATATTTGTGCTAACCCATATTTTCAACATTTTCTATAAGTGTAGGCTCCGATCGTTGAGGTATACTTTTACTTTTGAGTAGAGCTTGGATTGACTATTCTTCACGCTCGTTGAGTCCTCAGGTTCGAGGACAAGACTGATTCATTTCTAGTTTTGTTTGTACTTTCTCTTCTGAGACTATGTTGTAAAGGGTTGTGACACTTATTGATTCTCAATTGTATTAGATAGTTTTTGAGACAAGGTCTAGAGTTCTATATTGGTTTTATGAAAAAGACTTCGATTGTAAAAAGGTTTGAATTCCGCATCATTACTTTTAGTTAAGTTTATGATTATGCTAAGGGCTTGTATGAGACCCCTTCTGGGTCAAGTAGGTCGTGTTACATCTAGGGGTTACCCCTAGGTCATGACATCCATGATTCCCCCTATTTTTCCAAATTGGATCTGAAAGTGTGGGTGAATTGTAGAAAGAGGTGTATTATGGAATCCTGATTAAAGTAATAATAGTAATTGAATCATTTTATCATCCATGTCTAATGTAGTAATTCTAGATATGTTGATTTAATGTGATTTATGGTCCTTGAAGGGTAAAACATGAGATTTAGGTATGTTTATGAGACATGTGTATGCATTTAGATCACTTTGAGAGTAAAATGAATATTATTATAATCTAAGTTTTCTGTTGATTGGATGATTATCCTCATGTACACACTTATGTATGAATATGACATGATGTAAAAGGTTTGTCACATGTAGTGATTCTAAGGTTGGAAGACTAGTCTCACCTAATGATTAGTATGAGTATGTTGGATAGAGTGTCAAGACATTATTCCATAATTATGAACTTAAGTCAAGACTTAATATAACTCAATGGGAATTAATGCTTAGCACCTAGTGGATATATCTGAGATGGAAGCTTATATGATAGTTGAGTACGACTTCCCCTTGAAAACTATTACACTAATTGAGTCCGACTTTCCAAATGGGTTCCTTTTACACTAGCTGAGTCCGGGTTCCCAAAGTAGGTCTCTCATGAGATGAAAACCTTCTACCTTAGTTGAGTCCGGGTTTCTAGAAGAAATCTCCTTATCCCATAAACTATGTGACCACATAGGTCTTTAGTTAGTGCATCCACCTAAGCTAAGAGTATAGTTCTACCTTAGGCAAGTAAGACAACCCCTTTTCGGTGTGGGGTAGACACCAGATTCCACAATTTAGCTCACATGGTCTATGTCAGTTAAAGTTAATCCCACTATGATAATATGAATAAGAATATGAGTAATGGACTATAGTTACTCAATAAGCTTTTCCTTAGTGTGGGTAGGATTATGGGATCTTATTCATGCATTGCACAAGGACGCTTTGAGGGTATTATGGTATGTTTCCAATATGGTATGATGATCTATATCTTGAATATGCTTATGACTTATGCTTTTGCACTAATCCTCATGATGATACCTAAACTTGATAAAGTGCAAAGTTTTAAACTAAAATGTCCCTTTTTAGCATGTTTTCAAGGACTTTGTGCATGACTATCATACGTAGTGCATTCTTGTACTAACCCATATTTTCTACATTTTTCCACAAAGTGTAGGTTTTGGTGTTTGAGGTGATCTTCCGTCTTGGTTAAAGCTTGGATCGACTATTCTCCTTGATTGTGGTGAGTCCTCATCGATTCGAAGATGAGTGACATTTTGTAGTTCCTTTCTTTCATTGTACTAGACTTTCAGATTTTTTTGTTGTAAGGGCTGTGACCCTATTTGATACTTCGATTGTAATTGATGGCTAAATTAGATAAGTCTAGACTTCCTCTTTGCTTTTATGAAACTTTTGGAATTAAATGTGTTTTTACTCTTATTGTCCTAATGATTTATGTTGTGATATGCTAAGTGGCTTACATGGAGCCTTTCGAGGTTCTATGTACCTTGTTACGTCTAGGGGGTACCCTTGGGTCGTGAAAAACTTGGTAATCAGAGAAAAAAGTTTAAAATGATTCTAGGATAATGTCTCATAAGCCACGTCTAGTAGAGTCTTGTTCATGAGTGTGAAGCGCGCCATATTTATGAATGAGAGGCTATAAGATATTAGGAAATTTCACTTCTTTCATTACTCTCAAGTCGTGCCTTAGAGTTTAACTCTATAAAAGTTGCTCTCCTAATCTTTCTCTTGTGTCTTTAGGAAATGAATACATGAAGGGCAAAGACTAGAAGGGTAGAGGAGGAAAATATGAATCAAAGAGTTCCTCAAGGTGATGAAGCTCCTCAAGTTAACCAAGCTCCGGCTAATCCCATAATGGAGAATGTGACCCATGCGGAGTTTAGGTCTACTATCCAATTATTTGCTCAAGTTATGACAACTCAAGCCAATAGAGAGGTGATTGCTCCTATGAACACTAATGTGAATTCCGCGACTTCTAGATTGATAGATTTTGCTAGAATGAACCCTCCTGTGTTTCTTGGTTCCAAAGTGGGAGAGGATCCTCAAGAATTTTTGGATGAGGTTTATAAGATAATTGATGCCATGGGGGTGACTTCGGTAGAGAAACCGGAGCTAGCAACTTACTAATTGAAGAGTGTTGCTCAAGTATGGTATACTCAATGGAAGAATAATAGGTCGGTACGAGCGGGTCCAATAGATTGGGAAGTGTTCAAATAGGCGTTCCTTGATAGATTCTTTTCCCGAGAGTTGAGGGAAGACAAGATGGAAGAATTTGTTAACCTTCGTCAAGGAGGTATGAGTGTTCAATAATATTCTCTAAAGTTTACCCAATTGTCCAAGTATGCTTTGGCTTCGTGGCGGACTCAAGGGATATCTCACACTTATGGTGTATGCTTAACAAATGGAGGAAGAGAAACTCCAAGACAAGAATAGGGAGGTGAAAAGAGCTAGAACCGGCGATGGGAATTTCTCCAATGCTAGGTCCGATGGACATGGTCGAACAAGGTTCAAGCAAAAGTTCTCCAACCAAGGCTCCTCTAATGCTCCCTCAAGGGTTAAGAATGATAGGGTGCCTAACCCGAAACCTCAAGGAGGCAATAGTGGTGATTCCTATGTGGCTAGGCCTAATTGTACAAAGTGTGGTAGAAAACATGAAGGCAAGTGCTTAGTTGGCTCGGATGGGTGCTATGGTTGTGGAAAGAGTGGCCACAAAATGAGAGATTGTCCTATGCTCAAGGTTAAGGGGAGAAAAGATAGACAAGATCCTCCAAGCGGTTCCAACTCCAATGCTCAAAAGCAAAACAGATTCTATACTTTTCAATCCTGAGGTAACCAAGAGAGCTCCTCGGATGTGGTGACCGGTATGTTACTAATATTTTCTATTGATCTATACGCTTTGTTAGATCCTGGTACCACTTTGTCCTTTGTGACACCTTTTGTGGCCATGAAGTTTGAAATAATTCCCGAAGTGTTAGTAGAGCCTTTTTCGGTTTCTACCCCAGTTAGTGACTCGATGGTGGCTAAAAGAGTCTATAGAGGTTGTCCAATAAAGTTACCTTGGTGGATTTGGTAGAGTTAGACATGTTAGACTTTGATGTGATTTTGGGTATGGATTGGTTACATGCATGCTATGCCTCTATAGATTGTAGGACTCGGGTGGTTAGATTGCAATTTCCAAATGAGCCCATTTTAGAGTGGAAGGGGGGAAATTTTATCCCTAGAGGTTAATTTGTTTCTTGTATTAAAGCTAGGAAAATGATCTCTAAAGGGTACATTTACCATCTTGTTAGGGTGATGGATGTTGAGTCCAAAACCCCTTCTCTAGAGTCCGTTCCAGTAGTGAATGAGTTTCTGGGAGTTTTTCCTTATGATTTACCCGGTATTCCTCCCGAGCGGGACATAGATTTTGGCATTGATCTTTTACTGGATACAAAACCTATCTCCATTCCTCCTTATAGAATGGCTTCGTCCGAGTTGAAAGAGTTGAAGGAACAATTAAGGGATTTACTAGATAAGGGTTTTATTCGTCTGAGTATCTCTCCTTGGGGTGCTCCGGTGTTGTTTATTAGAAAGAAGGATGGGTCTCTTAGAATGTGCATTAATTATCGTCAATTGAATAAAGTGACCATTAAGAATAAATATCCCCTTTTGATAATTGATGACTTGTTTGATCAACTTCAAGGGGCTAGCTATTTCTTCAAAATTGATCTTCGTTCGGGTTACCATCAACTAAGGGTGAGAGGGGTTGATATTCCCAAGATGGCTTTTAGGACCCGGTATGGTCACTATGAATTTGTGGTTATGTCATTTCGGTTGACAAATGCCTCGGTGACATTTATGGATTTGATGAATAGAGTGTTCCGACAATATCTTGACATGTTTGTGATAGTGTTTATCGATGATATTTTTATATATTCAAGGAGTGAGAATGAGCATGTGGACCATTTGAGAATTGTATTGCACGTTCTTAAGGACCAACAACTTTCTGCAAAGTTTAGCAAGTGTGAATTTTGGTTGAGGTCTGTAGCTTTCCTTGGTCATATTGTGTCAAGCAAGGACATTGAGGTAGATCCTAAGGAGACGGATGCGGTCAAGAGTTGGCCTAGACCCCTAACTCCTTTCGACATTAGAAACATTTTTGGGTTTGGACGGTTACTCTAGGAGGTTTGTTAAGGGGTTTTCCTCCATTGCTTCTCTGTTGACGGCTTTGACTCAAAAGAAGGCTAAGTTTGAGTGGTCGGAGGCTTGTGAGAAAATCTTCCAAGAGTTGAAATATAGACTTACTTCTGCTCCGATATTGACCTAATCGGAGGGTACCAATGGTTTTGTTGTATATTGTCACACCTCTAGAGTTGGGTTGGGATGTATGCTTATGCAAAAGGGAAGAGTGATTGCCTATGCTTCAAGGCAACTTAATGCCCATGAGAAGAATTATCCGTCCCATGATCTTGAATTAGCGGCGGTAGTATTTGTCTTGAAAATATGGGGACATTACTTGTATGGGGTTCATATGGATGTTTTCACCGATCACAAGAGTCTTCAATGTGTGTTTACTAAAAAGGACTTGAATCTCCGGCAAAGAAGTTAGAACTTTTGAAAGATTATGACATGAGTGTCCTTTACCATTCCGGCAATGCTAATGTAGTAACAGATGCACTTAGTAGATTATCCATGGGTAGTGTGCATCATGTAGAGGATGAAAAGAAAGAATTGGTATGTGAGGTGCATAGATTGTCCCAGCTAGGTGTCCAACTAGTGGATTCCACCAAGGGTGGTTTCATGGTTCATAATGGCTCTGAATTGTCCTTTGTGGTGGATGTGAGTCTAAATAAGACCTTGATCCTGTATTAGTTGAATTGAAAGAATAGGTACTCAATATCTCCATTGAGGCCTTCTCCCAAGGGGAGATGGGGTACTTAGGTACCAAGGTCGATTATGTGTTCTGGATGTAGATGCATTGAAAGAACAAATTTAGAGGTGGCTCATAGTTCTCGGTATTCTATTCATCTGGGAGCCACCAAGATGTACCGTGATCTACGGGAAGTCTATTCGTGGAATGATATGAAAAGAGATATTGTGTAATTTGTAGCCAAATGTCCAAATTGTCAACAAGTTAAGGTTAAGCATCAAAGGCCGGGAGGCTTTTTGCAAGACATACCAATTCCCACTTGGAAGTGGGAAGAGATGATCAATATGGATTTTATTGTGGGTTTACCTAATACCCGAAGGCAACATGATTCTATTTGGTTCATTATAGATAGGATGGCAAAATCAGCCCACTTTATTCACGTCAAGGTTTCTCATTCGGTGGAAGACTATGCCAATTTGTATATAAGGGAGATAGTGAAGTTGCATGGAGTTCCTTTATCCATCATTTAGGATCGGGGTACTCAATTTACTTCACACTTTTGGAAGTCATTCCAAAAAGGGCTTGATACTAAGGTCAAGCTTAGCACGACTTTTCATCCCAAAATGGATAGTCAAGCGGAACGCACCATTCAAACTTTATAGGACATGTTGAGGGCATGTGTTATAGATTTCAAAGGTAATTGGGATGACCACTTGCCATTAATAGAGTTTGCCTACAATAATAGTCACCACTCAAGAATTGATATGGCTCCTTTTGAAGCTTTGTATGGTAGGAGATGTAGGTCTCCGGTCGGTTGGTTTGAGGTAGGTGAGATTTCTCTTATTTATCTCAAATCGTTTTATGATGCTATTGAGAAAGTTTGGTTCATTAGATAGAGGTTAATAATAGATCAAAGTAGGCAAAAGTCTTATGCCAATATGAGGAGAAGGGACCTAGAATTTGAAGTTGGTGATTGGGTCTATTTGAAAATCTCACCTATGAAGGGTGTGATGAAGTTTGGCAAGAAAGATAAACTTAGTCCCCGGTATGTAGGCCCATATCAAATTTTACAATGTATTAGGAAGGTTGCCTATGAGTTGGATTTGCCAAAGGAGTTGATCTCGATTCATCAGGTATTTCATGTTTCTATGCTTAAGAAGTGTATTGGGGATCCAACATCTATTATTCTCCTAGAAGGGTTGGGAGTTGATGAAGGCCTTTCCTATGACGAGGTGCGGCTAGAGATCCTTGACCGGCAAGTCAAGAGATTGAGAAACAAAGAAGTAGCTTCCGTGAAGGTTTTATTGATTAATCATTTAGTTGAGGGTGCTACTTGGGAGGCTGAGGCTGATATGAAGTCCCGATATCCTCATCTCTTTTCTTCTACTCCTATTCAAGCTTGAGGTAAGTAGTTCCTCTTGAGTTTTAGTGTCTTGTAAGTCATGTGTATTATATGAGTTTTCCATGATTCCCTTATGTTATGCATATTCTTGATGAAATTCATGTTTAGTAAGAAAATGGATTTTCATGATTTATGTTCCTCATGTTATTGTGCATTTAGTATGAGTTGCATATTTGACTTCATGAGATGTGTTGATGAACATGCTTTAGTATGCTTTTAAGAGTATTGGCATAATGTCTCCATGATGTTGTGTTGATCATTGTTTTAGAAGGAGAAGGTAGTTCCTCCTACGAATATGAGAAATAGTGAGTTTCGTGCATATTGGGTTGATGGATGTAGTTCCTACCCCCTTGTATTGCATTGATTATGTTTTGAGATGGAGTAGAAGTTTTCTCCTTGAATTGTGCATTATTTTGATGTTTCATGTATGATGGGCTACTAGTCTTGAGTATTTAATTCCATAAGTTGTCTAGATCGTCATTCGAGGATGAATGTTCCCAAGAAGGAGATATTGTAACATTCTGGAAATTTGTAGACTAAACTAGAGTGTAAGATAAAAACAAGTAGGCTAAGCTAGAGCTTGACGTTAGGGTTAGAGCCTTGAAAGTACCTCCCCGTACCTTAAAAATTCATCTTTTCATGTTAGAACGTCAAGGTCTAAACCCCAAGGACCAACCCTCAAGGAGGCTGCCTGGCAGTGACCCACGGAGGGCACCCATGCCTCGTGGGTAACTCCACACCCCGTAGATGGGAGTCGTGGGCCAACCCCCTCAAAAATAGGCCACAGACCATGGACCATGGTTTACCAGCATGAGTCGTGGTCCCACCCACGGTCCGTGGGTCCAGGGTCGTAGGTCATGCCTGAAACTGCCAATTGGCAATTAGACTTATGGGTCTTTTGGGAATTTCCTTTTTAAATAATCATTAAGTATTGTCGTTTTAAGTCTATTTTAAACACCTATATAAGTGTTTACCTACCTAAACTAACTCATCTAGAATCATAATTCCTAAATCCCCAAATCAAAACCAAACCCTCTCCAAAATATTCTCTCTAGAACTCTAAGGAAGAAGAAGAAGAAGAAGAAGGGTAAAGCTAGGGTTGTAGGAGCCATCTTTTCTCCTCAAATTCGTGGTAATTCTTCCATAAGCTATGGTAGTCCTTCATCCATGGATATTTTTCATCCATGGAGTCCCTCCAAACTCAATTTCAAATATAGTAATTTCCCTAGAAACCTAGGGTTTGACTTCAATCTCATGGGTTCCTTTGAAATCCATATTAAATGATTGAATTATGTTTCATTATGTATTTATTGATGATTTTATACGATTTTAAGTTGAATTCCTTAAGAATCCATGAATCCCCCTATTTTCACAAATTGGATCTAAAAGTGTAGGTGAATTGTACAAAGAAGAGTATTATGCAATCATGATTATAGTAATAATAGTAATTGAATCATGTTATCATCCATGTCTAATATAGTACGTCTAGATATTTTGATTTAATGTGATCTATGGTCCTAGAAGGGCAAAACATGAGAATTAGGTATGTTTATGAGACTTTTGTATATGCATTTAGATCACTTTGAGAGTAAAGTGAATATGATTATAATCTAATTGTTGTGTTGATTGGATGATTATCCTCATGTTCACACTTATGTATGAATATGACATGATGTAAAAGGTTTGTCACATTTAGTGATTCTAAGGTTGGAAGACTAGTCTCACCTAATGAATCTATGAGCTTTAGTATGAGTATGTTGGATAGAGTGTCAAGACAGTCTTCCATAATTATGAACTTAAAGTCAAGACTTAATATGAACTCAATGGAAATTAATGCTTAGCACCGAGTGGATGTATGAATATGAGACGGAAGCTTATACGATAGTTGAGTCCGACTTCCCCTTGAAAGCTTTTACACTAGTTGAGTCCAACTTTCCAAATGGGTTCCTTTTACACTAGTTGAGTCCGGATTCCCAAAGTAGGTATCTCATGAGATGGAAACCTTATACCTTAGTTGAGTCTGGGTTTCTAGGAGCAATATCCTTATCCCATAAACTATGTGCCCACATAGATCTTTATCTAGTGGATCCACCTAAGCTAAGAGTATAGTTCTACCTTAGGCAAGTAGGAACACCCCTTTTCGGTGTGGGGTAAACTCCAGATTCCATGATTTAGCTCACATGGTCTATGTAGGTTAAAGCTAATCCCACTATGATAATATGTACCAGAATATGAGTTATGAACTATAGTTACTCAATAAGCTTTTCCTTAATGTGGGTAGGATTATGAGATCTTATTCATACATTGCACAATGATTCTTTGAGGGTATTATGGTATGTTTACAATATGGTATGATGATCTATATGTTGAATATGCTTATGACTTATGCTTTTGCACTAATCTTCATGATGATTCCTAAACTTGGTAAAGTGCATAGTTTTCAACTAAAATGTCCCTTTTTAGCATGTTTTCAAGGATTTTGTGCATGACTATCATACTTAGTGCATTCTTGTACTAACCCATATTTTCTACATTTTTCAACAAAGTGTAGGTTCCGGTGTTTGAGGTAATTTTCCTTCTTGGTCAAAGCTTGGATCGACTATTCTCCTTTCTTGTGGTGAGTCCTCATGGATTCAAGGACGAGTGACATTTTGTAGTTCCTTTCTTTCATTGTACTAGACTTTCGAATTTTGTTGATGTAAGGGATGTGACCCTAATTGATACTTCGATTGTAATAGATGGCTAGATGAGATAAGTCTAGACTTCCGCTTTGCTTTCATGAAACTGTAGGACTTAAATGTAATTTTACTCTTACTGTTCTAATGCTTTCTGTTATGACATACTAAGTGGCTAACATGGAGCCTTTCGGGATTCTATGTGCCTTGTTACATCTAGGGGGGTACCTTTGGGTTGTGACAGAACTGCCTATGGGGGCTATGATGTTGTGTAAGAAGACTATCTTATTGCCTAAGAGGGCTATGTGTTTCCCATGGGGCTATATTGATGCCAAATAGTGTTATGTCTATCCTACGGTGCTATTCTGATGCCAAAGAGGGAAATGTGTTGCCTATAGGGCTATGTGCAGCTCACAGAGCTATGATGCTTCCCAAGAGGGATATGCATTGCTTATGGGGCTATATCGTTGCCATAAAGTGCTATGTGACTTCTTACAAAGGAAAGGGGCTATCGATAGGGGTACGTAGATTATTTTGGCACCTTCTGGGTTTTTGGGGGCCTAGGTAGGTGCTATGTTGTTTGTACCTGCCGAGCTTATAGGGGCTTGGTTAGGTTGTTGTTTGATATTTTTTGTATTTTTAGATTTAGTAGTGAGTTAGCATGTTTATCTAAATTTTGATTTCCTTACCCGATTTCTTTTGGTATACTATGATACTTGCTCATTTAGTATATTGCCTTTCATACTCTATACATTATTTTGTAATGATTCCCCATTGCTCGGGGGTGCTACATTCATGCATGCAGGTCCCGAAATACGACCTAATAGACCTTCTCAGCAGCAGAATTGACTTCTATTCGATTGGCTAGCCCCTTTCCTCCGGAGCTACCAGAGTTGGGAGTTTTGTTAGCTTTTATTGTATATATTTTTATGGGTAGGCTGGGGCCTTGTGCTACCAAACATTACTACTCTTAGAGGCTTGCAGATTAGTGTGTGGGGGTGTATAGCTACATTATGGCCATACTGGCCTAATTTGTTGGTTTGCTGAAACTTGTGAGTTGTTTGATGAATTGTCTTGATATATACCTACTTTCAATTTTGGTATAGAGATTTGGACTTATTTAGGTCTTCGTTTATATAGATTTAGTGTCCTCAAATGCTTAATTTGTGCCAATAGCTGATGTAAAATCCTTGATTTTCAGATCTATGGATTGAGGAACAAAGCAAGGACACTAACAGCAAACAAGGAACAAAAAAAGCTCAAGAAATGAAGATGGGCGTGCGTGAGGATCGCTAAGAGCACCCGATGTGTCACCAAGTGGCTCATCATCCCGCCTAAAGTTCTACTGTGCTGAACTCTGAAGTAAAGAACGAAGTCGGCACCGAAAAGAAGCAGTCGGCGGATCGCCGAGTGATTCTGCGAAGCCAGGATAGGTCACCCAAAGTTACAGACCTTGAGGATGCTGAATGCCAAGGTGAAAGGGTGATGGAAGAGACCAAAGGGCAGCTCGCTGAGTGGTTCAGCGAGCCCGACTTACTTCACCCAATGGGCACTCGTAGAACATTTTTGGCAATTATAAATAGGATTATGAAAATTTAGTTTAGGATCTTTTTGACATCTTGGAGACATTAGATATAATTTTTATTAAGTTCTATCATCTGAGACAGTTTTCTGCAGAGCTTTCTTTAGCTTTGAAGGATTGAAGAAATTCACTTTTGCGAAATTGGAAGCGGGTCTTTGAGATTCATCAAATTGGAACATTGTAAAGATGAAATCACTCTTACCAAGTTGATGGACAATCAATTTGGTAACTATTTTTACCTTTTATAATGTCTAGCTAAAACCCCAAATTCTTGGGGTGTGATTATGTGATTATGGGCTGATTTATCTTCTGGGTATCGCTAATTGTTAGTTTAAATGGTAGTTAAAAGTGAGTTCAATCATTAATTGTTGTTTAACTTAAGAATTATAGTTGCAAATGCAATTCTATGTGTATGTTCTTGGCTTGCTCGAGGGAGAGGTTTTCCAACTAAGATTTTATATTGATCATTTGTGGGTATTGGGTTGATCTGGGTTTAGCTCAAAAGAGTAAATCATAAACCCAATCTCACACATTTAGCTCGAAAGAGTGAATGGATTAAGGTGAGGGTTGCTCTTAATTTGCATGCTTGTTGATGTTCGAGAGAAATCACTTAATTTGTAATTGTTCGAGAGACAATTACATCCCTTATAATCCAGCCTACTCACTATGTAACACTCCGAAAAATGGTAGGTTAAACTAGAGCCTACGTGAGGATAAATGTCATAAATGAGGGTTATGAGGGTCAAGGCCAAAGGGGCCAAGCTAAAGCCAAAGGCCAAGGCTTGCCCCTAGCTTGGAGCTACTTCCCCACTTTCACGAGTGGGACCATGAGTCGTGGTCCTCACCACGGCTCATGAAGGCAGCTGATGGTCTTTCCTTGGCAATGAAAATGTGGCCACCATTTTCCCTAGCTACTGCCTCAACTTCCACAGCCCGTGGTCATGACCACGGATCATGGAAGGCCTCGTGGAGTTGACTTAGGCAATAACTTAAGGGCCCCAAAGTGGCGAGGCTACTGCCTCAAGGACCAAGGGAGGCACCACGGCTCGTGGTCTTGACCACAGCTCGTGGAGCCCCTCGTGGTGATGCCTTGGGATTGAAAGCCTCATGCAACCTTAGAGGGGCTACTGCCCCAATCTTCATGAGAAGGACAACGTGTCATGGTCCTCACCATGGCTCGTGAAGATGCTCGTGGCACCTAGGCGTGGTCCTTAAATGAGGGACAATTAGGTCTTTTCCTTATTAAGTCCAAACAAAGTGGGGTCGTTTTGGGTATCTTTAGGGGTACTATGTAAGTTATTTTAAAGTCAAATTCACCTAATTTTACTCATTAATTCACAACACCCAAATATTTCCCAAAATCCTCTCCTCTCCAATATTTCTCTCTCTAGAATTCTTCCATTGAAGAAGAACAAGAACTTGAAGAATAGGGCTCAAGAATCCATTTTCTGAGAATACCTTAAATAGGTATTTCGGCCAGGTCGAGTGGGATGGCACGCAACAGAAGTCAAATGGTTAAGTCCAGTTGGGGCAACTGGGCCAGACGA
This sequence comes from Solanum chiquidenum, assembly GCA_029582725.1. NCBI lineage: Eukaryota > Viridiplantae > Streptophyta > Magnoliopsida > Solanales > Solanaceae > Solanum > Solanum chiquidenum. Next base: position 27,289 of record JAJOOS010007317.1, read on the forward strand.
AATTGATAGCGGAGTTTTCATGGTACAACTCCAATTCGTGGGTAAAGCTTCAATCAAGGTATGGGAGTCTTGATTTATGGAAATTTTCTTCCATAAAACCCTTCAACTCTAATTTCAAATTGATAGATTCTTCAATAAAACTAAGGCTTTCAATCTAGCCATGGGTTCTTCCTAAAAATGATTTCATTGGGTTAATTGTCTTATATTATGGATGATTTGATGTTTAATGGTGATTTCTATAGTAGAACTCCCCCTGAACCCATGAATTACCCCATGACCCCAATTTCATGAATTGTGATGGGTGTATTGATGCAAGGTGAATACTATGAATTGTGTCTATGATATTTTAGTTATTGAATCTTGTTTTATTCATGCCTAATGTAGTATTTCTAGGTATGATTGTGTGACATGATTCATGACCCTTGAAGGGTAAGTTATGAAGGTTTGTACATGTTGATGAAAGTTGTGTATGAACTTATGATTCACTTAGAAAGTGAAGATCCTACGACTATTGTGTAACATGTGGTATTGTTGAAAGATCATTCTCCCCTTACCCTTACACATGAATTTATATTAATTGTCTAGGATGATGAAAATGTTGTTGTGTTGATTCAAAGGCAAAGTATTCCTTCACACATGTAAATGCAATTCAAAACTAATTATGTATAATTTGGGAAACAATGCTTAGCACCGAGTGGATATGGTCAATGAGGTAGAGGCCCTCCCGTCAATACAATAGGCCGGGTCATCTAGATTAATGAGATGGAAACTCCTCCGCTAATACAATAGGTTGGGTTTCTAGAAACTATCTCCATATCCCAAAACTATGTGCCCACATAGGACTTTAGCTAGTGGATCCACCTAAAAGCTAATACATTTAGTTCTACCTTAGGCAAGTAGGACACCTTATTTCGGTGTGGGGTTACATGACACCGGATTCCATGTCTCTCACATGGTCTATGTCGGTTATGGTTATTCTTCCCTATATGATAAGATAATGAATGAGACACAAACCATACATATGACTTCTTGATGAGTTTTACTTAGTAGGAGTAGGGGTATGGGACTTCACTTTTACATTGCACAAGTAGACTTAGTAAGGTTTTATGGGATATTTTCTTTATGTTATGATGAGACAAGAATGTATGAATGTATGTTGAATGGATAATTGCTATGAATGACTTTCATTATGTACAAGTGATGTACATGACTATTTCCTTATTTATGACTATTGATTATGATGAGGTCTAAAGATGATATGTATGAATAAGGTAGCTTCAAAGGAGTACTTAGTATGGCTGGTATTATGGGATGCCAACCATACATTGCACAAGTGTTCCTTAGAGTTGCTAAGGTGATGGTTTTACTATGTTTTGAAGTTAAATGTGATTATGACTTGTGTTTTCTATTGAAAGAGCATGTTGATTTCCAAACTTGACAAATGCATACTTTTTAACTAAAATGTCCTTCTTATCATATTTCAAGGATTTTTATGCATGCTTCCATACTTAGTACATATTTGTGCTAACCCCTACTTCTTCTACATTTTTTATAAGTGTAGGTTACGACTAGGTGAAGTGTGCTTCCTTTTTGACATAGACTTGGATTTGCTTATCTCCAAGACTTGTGGTGAGTCCTCATGGTTCGAGGACAAGAGTCTACTATTCTAGTTGCTTTTCTTATATTCTACTTTTGAGACTTCTTTCGATTGTTAAAGGATGTGACCCTATTGACATTCTATTGTAGTAGATGGATTATGAGACAATGTCTAGTTTCTTTTCAGTTTTATGAAAGAAAGACTGTGATTGTAAAAAATTTAAATTCCACATCATTTCCATTTCCTATGTTTATGTATGATAAGGGCTTGTATGAGACCCCTTTGGGGTCAAGTGCGTCGTGTTACATTTAGGGGGTACCCCTGGGTCGTGACACACTAATATGTAGCTATTTACTAATAGTTGCAATTACCCAATGTCTATATTTTCCTATAATTGATCACATCCCAAGAATTCGTCTCATAAATGCGCGGCTACGATGAGGCCAAATAAAGTTGCGTAGATAATATGTGGACATTTTGCATCTCATTGTGACTAGCCGATTATCGAATGGAGTTTCTTGTGATGAACATTGCACACTAGCTCGAATAATTCTCGTTTGATATTGGTGCAAATGCCTTGTGTGATGACACCTAGAATTTTCCCCATTGGTACGGTTGACTAAGTGATGCAAACACTTGAAATGGTCTTAGGCAATGATTTTGATGAGTCAAACAATTTGACAATATACCTCTTTTTGTTTCCGACCTTGTTAGTTGTGTGAACCTTGCTTGAACCCCTTTGAGCCTTATCCTTTTCTTGGAAGAAACTTGAGCAATTGTGACCCCTCTTTATCCATTCACCCATAATCCTCATAAAGTGTGATATGATTGAATAGCCAACTTAGGCCAAATGCCTAAGTTGGGGGTGTGGTGAAAAGAGAAGATAAATCAAGAATTTGAAAAATGCCCCCTTTGAGCAATGGTTTTGAAAAATATGGAACCCCTCCTTATAAAAAAAATAAAGCAAAAGAAAAGGAATGAAAAAGTTGTAAAATAAAGTTTTGAATGTCGCAAAAGAAATGGGGTATCAGGTAGTCCATTAGAAGTTGAATAATGGGGTGAATTTTAAGCATGAGTTAAAAATGCTGAAGAAAAGGAAGAAAAGTGATGTTCAGACAACATTTCATGAGGGTAGAATTCACTGAGCCTAAATGACCATACATTTACACTCAGCCCCGTTACAAGCCTTGAAAAGACCTTTTTGATCTTGAGTGAGCTGAAATGAATTTTGGTTGGAAAATAAGGGCAAACCTATGGGTGAAGTCATGCATGTGTTCATCTTTGTGAGTGTGAGAGTCGTTTGTGATTCCGGAACTATGGATTGTTGAGAAATTGTGTGTGAATATGGAATCATCTTTGTTGTGAGGGCATTTGAGTACCTTTGTTGAGCGCGAACTTGCATTTGAAGCAAGTATGGTGAACTTGAGTATCTTTGATAATGGTGAGTCACAATTTGAATCTTTGAGTGCAGAATTGATCCTTGCATGAGTAAGTTGAGTCTTGTTGTGTACATTCATGATTGAGTCTTTTGTATCACTGTTTGAGACATCCTTTTTGAACTGCTGAACTTGAGTTTTGCTTGAGGACAAGCAAAAGTTTCAGTTGGGGGTGTTGATGAGTTCGAGAGTTGGACTCATTTAGGGCTTTGTTTATATAGATTTAGTGTCCTCAAATGCTTAATTTGTGCCAATAACTGATGTAAAATCCTTGATTTTCAGGTCTATGCATTGAGGAAAAAAGCAAGGACACTAAGAGGCAAAAAGGAACAAAACAGACTAAAGAAATGAAGATGGGCGAGCCTGAGGATTGCCAAGAGCACTCAGTGTGTCGCCCTATGGCTTATCACACCGCCTAAAGTTCCAGTGTGCCAAGCTCATAAAGAAAGAACCAAGTCGGTGACGAACATAAGTAGTCGGCGGATCACCGAGTATTTCTGCGAAGCCAAGGTAGATCGTCCAAAGTTAAAGACCTTGAGGATGTTGAATACCAAGGTGACAGGGCGATGGAAGAGACCAAAGGGCGGCTCGCCGAGTGGTTCGGCGGGCCTGAATTACTTCGCTGAATTGGCTCTTGTATCACATTTTTGGCAACTATAAATAGGATTTTGAACATTTAGTTTAGGATCTTTTTGACATCTTGGAAACATTAGATATAATTTTTATTAAGTTCTATCATCTGAGACAGTTTTCTGTAGAGTTTTCTTTAGCTTTAAAGGATTGAAGAAATTCACTTTTGAGAAATTGGAAGTGGGTCTCTGAGATTCATCAAATTGGAACATTGTAAAGATGAAATCACTCTTACCCAGTTGATGGATAATCAATTTGGTAACTATTTTTACCTATTTATAACGTCTAGCTAAAACCCCAAATTCTAGGGATGTGATTATGTGATTATGGGCTGATTTAGCTTACGGTAGTGGTAATTGTTAGTTTAAATGCTAGTGAAAGTGAGTTCAATCATTAATTGTGGTTTAACTTAAGAATTGTAGTTGTAAATGCAGTTCTATGTTTGTGTTCTTGGCTTGCTCGAGAGAGAGGTTTTAGAACTAAGGTTTTTGATTGATGGTTTGTGGGTATTGGATTGATCTGGGTTTAGCTCGAGAGAGTAAATCCTAAATCCAATCTCACACATTTAGCTCAAAAGAGTGAATGGATTAAGGTGTAGGCTGCTCTTAATTTGCATGCTTGTTGATGTTCGAGAGAAATCACTAGATTCGGGGTATTTGTTCAAGAGAAAATTACCTCCCTTATAGTCCAGCCTACTCACTAATATCTAGATATTTACTAATAGTTGCAATTACCCATATGTCTATATTTGCCTATAATCGATCACATCCCAAGAATCCGTCTCATTATTGTTAATTCGTATTGTTTGTGGTTGTTTGTAGCTATTGATCAAAATAAAAAACCCCATTTGACATTCGTGTCACCCCTTGATTTGAATGATGTTTTTATTCGATAATGTATATTCCTATGGCTAATTAGACCACATTCATACTTCCTAATTGAATCTGAAACACGTACCGCTCCATGTAGGATTCGACCCCAACTCATTTAGTTGGATTTTATACTAATTTACGATCGTTGAACACCTAGAATTGGGTGAGGTGTGCTTGTAACGTTAAATCATGCCCAATCAAGACTTCTGTGCTACTTGGCTATTTCTTTCTATGAACTCCTTGGAGTAGTTGTTTCTTTTATAGATCTAATGACAAGGGCCATGACGGTCGAGTGCTAAGTTTTAAGCTGAGATATACTTGTTTGTTTTCTTGATTGCGTGCGGCTGCCATTCACTATTAGCAAATGGTTCAGCTGTGTTGGCTCGGGCCTGAGTTTTGGCGTTAGGAACCAGTTGCGCCCCTTGAGTTTAGGGCATGACAAACTTGGTATCAGAGCAATGTCGTATTGTAGGGAGTCTGCAAGCCGTGTCTCGTAGAGTCTTGTTTATAGATGTGTTATGCACCATATTTAATAAGCAACAAGCTACCGGGCATGTTAGAATGACTATCCTTCTTTTGCTCACCTCGTGCTATAGAGCGGTGTCTTAAGGGTTGAGGTTTCTGGCTCCACCAACAGTACCACCTCTAGTTCCTCCTATTTCATCTGATCAGGATTTCAAGAGTACAATATGTATGTTAGCACAGTTAGTAGTTGCACAACGCCAACCAGTGGCGCCAGATGTTGCCGGACCTTCTGAAGGGACCCAAAAGTTCAACAGTTTGTGAATTTCTTGCCTTGAATCCTCCACGGTTTATAGGTACAGATTGGAGAGAGCAACCTCAACACTTTGTTGATCAGTTTCATAGGATCTTTAGAGTCATGCATGCCTCAGTGACTAAGTTAGTTAAGTTAGCAGCATTTCGATTGCGTGATGTTGCACTATTGTGGTACTAAAGTTAGGAGATATCTAGAGGAAAAGATGCATCTCTACCCACTTGGGATAGCTTTACAGAAGCTTTCATAGAACACTATTTTCCTCGAGAGATTAGGGATGCCTCGGTGGACCAGTTTCTGAACCTCCGACTGGGTAGCATGAGTGTCTGAGAGTATGGGCTGAGATATGATTCATTGGCTAAAAATGCACCAGCATTTGTTGATATGATGCATGACAAGGTGCATAGATTTGTGGGAGGGCTTGACTTAGACTATATCGACAGTTATTCTACTGCTGCACTAAATGATAATATGGATATCTCACAAATTCAGGCCTTTACACAGGGCATAGAGGATTGCCGACATCTACAATATATGAGTGAGAGGGTCACTAGAGAGAGACAGAAGAGGGCTAGGCCTGATGGTTCACAGGGAGATTTTAAGGGTGGTCCTAGACACCGATATTCTAGTATGCCACCTATACCTCCACCATAGCAGTTCCAGGGAAGTAAATTTGATCATCAGGGACAGTCAAGCCCAGGTGAGGGTTCACGAGCATCAGGCTCTCAGCAACAGAGGGGTTCATGCCAGGCTAGGACCGCCCCATCGCGTTGCGTTACTTGCGGTAGAATGCATTTTGAGAGGTGCAGGCAGGGTTCAATAGGTTGTTATTCTTGTGGACAGGAGGGGCATGGGTGGGGCTGCCCAACCATAGGTCAGGGTGGTATAGGTCAGTCGACCGGGTCAGTAGTAGATTCCTCCTCATCAGCACAGTATAAAGGGCATAGACCCCACACTTCTGCAGGTAGAGGCAAAGAGAGAGCATCTAATTCTGGTAGTTGCCAGAACCGTACATATTCACTAGCCAACCAAAAGGACTCAGAGTCATCACCAGATGTTGTGACAGGTGCATTAATTGTTTTTTACCATTGTGTTTATGCTTTGATAGATCCTGGATCTACTTTTTCTTATGTTACATTTATTACAGAGAAGTTAAGTATAGTAGCAGAGTCATTAGATCGACCCTTTATTGTATCTACACCAGTTGGTGAGTCTATTATTGCCAGGAGAGTCTATCGAGGTTGCACAGTAGAAATTATCGACTAACAGACCTCTGTAGACCATGTAGAGTTAGAGATGGTCGATTTCAATGTCATTATGGGTATGGACCGGTTAGCGTCTTGTTATGCTAATGTTGAGTGTCGGACAAAGATAGTTAGATTCCACTTTCTAGGAGAGGTAGTTTTGGAATGGAAAGGCGATACATCAACGTTGAAAGATAGGTTTATTTCCTATCTTAAGGCAAGGAGGAGGATTACTAAGGGTTGTATTTACCATCTTGTTCGCGTTCATGATATAGATGCAAAACCATTGACTCTTGAGTCTATTCCGGTAGTTAATGAGTTTCTAGATGTATTTCCAGACGAGCTTCCTGGTATCCCTCCAGAACGGGAAATTGATTTTGCTATCAATATGTTACCAGGTACACAACCCATATCTATCTCTCCTTATAGAATGGCTCCTACTAAGCTGAAAGAGTTGAAGGATCAGCTGAAATATTTGCTTTATAAAGGCTTTATCATGCCCAATGCTTCACCATGGGGTCCACCAGTATTATTTATGAGAAACAAATATGGCCCGCTGAGGATGTGTATCGATTATCGACAACTGAACAAGGCTACTATAAAGAATAGGTATCTATTTCTGAGGATCGATGACTTGTTTGATGGATTTGAGATCAGGATACCATCAGGTACGAGTTTGGGAGAAAGATATTCCGAAGATAGCTTTTAGAACTAGATATGGCATTTTGAGTTTTTGGTTATGTCTTTTGGATTGGCCAATGCCCCGGTAGTGTTTATGGACTTGACGAATAGCATATTTAGGCCGTATCTAGATATTTTTGTGATTGTATTTATCGATGATATTTTAGTCAATTCGCATTCAAAAGCTGAGCATGCAGATCATTTGTGAGCAGTCCTTCAGGTTCTTCGAAAGCAGGAACTTTACGTAAAGTTCTCTAAGTGTGAGTTTTGGTTGAGCTATGTGGCTTTCCTAGGCCATATTGTATTAGATGCTAGAATTATGGTTGATACACAAAAGATTGAGGTCGTGAAGACTTGGCCTAGACCCACAACACCGATAGAGGTTTGTAGTTTCTTAGGGTTAGCGGGGTACTACGGAAGGTTTGTAGAGGAGTTTTCTTCACTTTCAACACCACTAACAAAGCTGACTCCAAAAGCAATTAAGTTTCAGTGGACTGAGTCTTGCGAGCATAGTTTCCAGGAGGTTAAGGATAGGTTGACATCATCATCAATCCTAGCCTTGCCAGAGGGTTCAGAGGGCTATACAGTGTACTGCGATGCTTCTAGTATTAGGTTAGGATGTGTTATAATGCAACATGGTAAGGTGATGGCATATGCTTTAAGGAAGTTGAGAAAGCATGAGAAGAACTACCTAAGTCACGACTTAGAGTTGGCTGCGGTAGTGCATGCACTGAAGATCTGGAGACAATATCTATATGGCGTTCATATGGAATTTTCATAGATCATAAGAGACTTCAGCATATCTTTAGAAAAGAGGAATTGAATCTTCAACAACGTCAATGGCTTGAGTTACTGAAAGACTATGACATAGATATTTTATATCATCCAGGGAAGGAACATATGGTAGTTGATGCCCTTAGTCGTAGATCAATGGGAAGTTTATCATATTTAGGTGTCGAGAGGCTTGAATTAGATCGAGAACTTCATCAATTAGCCAACTTGGGAATCAAATTAGAAGAGGCAAGTGATAGTGGGGTCAGAGTTTAGAACACAATTGTATCATCTTTAATCGTGAAAGTGACGGCACGACAGAATGAGGATCCCTATTGAGAGCAGCTCAGAGGCAAAGTTCATGATAAGGAGTTGTTAGCCTTTGATATAGCAGGAGAGGGAGTCATCATATATAGAGGACGACTATGTGTTCCAAATATGGTAGGGCTTTGACAATAGATTATGGCAGAGGCACACCATTCCTGGTATTTTATTCACCCAGGATCGACGAAGATTTACCATGATGTCAAAGAAATATATTAGTGGAACGGGATAAAGAAGGATGTTGCTGAGTTTGTGGCACACTGTCTTAAATGCCAACAGGTTAAGGTTGAGCATTAGAAGCATGCTGGGCTGGTCCAGGAGATAGCCATTCCTTTATGGAAGTGCTAGGTAAATAATATGGATATTATTACGGAGTTACCTAGATCGCGGCGTAAGTTTGACTCTATTTGGGTAATTGTTGATCGGTTAACAAAATCAGCCCACTTCTTATCGGTCAAGACTACTTTCACAGCTGAAGATTATGCAAGGCTTTACATCCGAGAGATTGTTAGGTTGCACGGTGTCACAATATCTATTATCTCGGATAGAGGAGCAAAATTTACCGCTAACTTTGGAAAGTCTTTCCAGAAAGGATTAGGGACGCAAGTTAATCTCAGTACATCCTTTCACCCTCAGACAGATGGACAAGCTGAACGCACCATTTTAACACTTGAGGACATACTACGGGCATGCATGTTGGACTTTAATGGAAGTTGGGATGACCACTTGCCTCTTTTTGAGTTTGCATATAATTATAGTTATCATTCTAGCATCAAGATGGAACCTTATGAGGCTTTGTATGGTCAGAAATGCACATCCCCTATTGGCTGGTTTGAGGTAGGTGAGTCAGGGTTGGTTGGAACCGACCTTGTACAACAGACAATGGAGCGGGTTAAGCTCATCCAAGAACGTTTATTGACTGCTCAAAATTTCAATCTTGATTATTAGCACAGTGAGGTAGGATACCCATTTAGTTTTTTTTATTGTTGTTGTTGTTGTATTTTGTCCGTATTATTATTGCGGAGCTATGGTGCTTAGCTATTTGTATCGTCCTGTGAGGTGCTTAGGTTGGAATATTCTGCATTCCAGGTTCTTGGATATTATGGGTATAGAGGAAACTTTGCCAAAATTTTGGAAACTAGTAAGGACTTAACCATGTGGATTAGATTTTTCATTTGAGTACGAATGTTTCTAAGGGGGGGAGGATGTAACATCCCGACTTTTTGGAACTCTAATTTTACTTGTACCTTTGTGGAAAGACAAAGAGGGTGTAATAAATTAAGAATGATGTGGTATGTCATATTTTAAGTGTTCAAGGGTTGTATCTCAAGCTTTGAAGTTAGGTAAGTGGCAAAAAATAAAAGTGGTGAAGTTATCGTAAGTTCCTTTTTAAAGATTTCTCTGAAATTTGGGTCAAATGTCTCGGAGGTTTTCTCCCAATATATAAATATTTATGGGGACCACGACTTATCAAATCGAAGGTCTAGTAGTCTAGTTTTAACATATCAAACCGTTTGTTCATACGACATCAAAATAGAGATATATTCATATTTTGTGAGACTGCACAAGCAGGCACGTGAGGTGGGTCCCCTAGGTCGGTGGAACCTTATAAAATCGCATCTTCTTCAGTTTCTTCATTCCAGCTCGTAAGAAACCCAAAAATATCAAATAATTGCTCCTCAAATCATCCTTGTGTGTTCATGATCTCTTCTTGGCTCCTTATCGAAAATTTCCCTATGTCGTGAGCTCGTCGTTTTGGTATAGTTTTCATGGTAAATTGAGCAGTTTAGCTCCGTGGAGGTTCTGGCAACAGAGTTTTTTTCAGTGGTTTGATTTCATTCAAGTGTTCTGGGCGTGTAAAGAAAGGTAGGAACCATATTTTATCAGTTTATGGATACCTTAGGTCTTGGATAGTAATTTACGATTGGAATCCATATCGATTATCCAATTTTCGTAGTAATTCTTGTCCTTAATTACGGATTGATTTTACTTTTTTTAGTGTTGTAGTGGTGCAGACAGCAGTATTTTCAGCATAAATTATAAAGGAAAAGGTATGTTAAGGATATTCCCTTCGTTCGGTATGTTTCCTTAGAGATTAGGAGTGATATAATAGGGTAGTTAATATTTGTGATCTTGTAGATGTAATTGTGAGTGGTTGGTTGATAGAGTGGTTATAAACCCTCATTTTAGGGACTCATAATCTGTTAAGAATGAACCTAAGTTAGGAACGACTTGGAGACTATTCATATATATTGTATAGCTAAATTGCTCGCCTTTAGCCTATTCAATTATTTGTTTTCACCCTTGGGGCTTTTGTGGTTAGCCGTTGAGCTATAAACTGTCTATGGGGGGATATGATGTTTTCTAAGAGTACTATGTTATTGCCTAAGAGGGCTATGTGTTGTCCACAAGGATATATTGATTCCAAAGAGTGTTATGTGTTGCCTACGGGGCTATTTTGATGCCAAAGAGGGTTATGTGTTGCCTACATGGCTATGTTGATACAAAAGAGGGATATGTGCAGCCCACAGAGCTATGACGTTGCCCAAGAGGTTTATGTGCTGCCTACGGGGGAATATCATTGCCAAAAAGGGCTATGTGGTTTCTTACAAAGACAAGGGGCTACCGATAGGGGTATGTAGATTGATTTGGCACTTTTTGGGTTTATGGAGGGCCTAGGTAGGTGGTATGTTGTTTCTACCTACCGAGCTTATGGGGGCTTAGTAGGTTCCTGTTTGATAATTTTTGTATTTTTAGATTCAGTAGTGGGTTAGCATGCTTATCTAAATTTTGATTTCCTTACCTAATTGCTTTTGGTATACTATGATTCTTGTTCATTTAGTCTATAGCCTTTCATACTCTGTACATTATTTTGTAATGATGCCTCATTACCTGGGGGCACTGCATTCATGCATGCAGGTCCCGACAGGCGACCCAGTAAACCTTCTCAGCAGCAGGATTAACTTTTATCCGATTGACTAGCCCCTTTCCCCCGGAGTTACTAGATTTGGGAGGTTTGTTAGCTTTTGTTGTATATATATTTATAGGTAGGCTGGGCCCTGTCCCGCCAAACTTTACTACTCTTAGAGGCTTGCAGACTAGTGTGTGGGGTGTATAGCTACATTATGGTCATGTTGGTCTAATTTGTTGGTTTGTTGAAGCTTGTGAGCTGTTTGATGTATTGTCTGGATAGATTCATGCTTTCAGTTTTGGTATAGAGATCATGGTGGCCTCGACGGCCTAATCAGGACTTTTGTGCTAGTTAGCTATTTCTTTATATGAACTCCTGGGAGTAGCTATTTCTTTTATAGATATGTTGTCAGAGGCCTTGCCTGCCAAGGGCTTAGTTTTAAGCCGAGATATACTTGTTTGTTTTCTTGATTGCGTGTGGCTGCCATGCACTAGTAGCAAATGGTTCAGCAGGGTCACCTCGAGCTTGAGTTTTGGCAATAGGATCCAGTTGCGCCCCTTGAGTTTGGGGAGTGATAAACTTTGATCCAAAATTAATTTTTTTCCTTTTATGTTGTGTCTTATCATCTAGTATATAAACAAGGCTCCTTATTCTATATTCGGACATTTTTGAACAAGTAAAATACTCTCCACTCTCTAAGGCAAAAAAATAAAAACATTCTCACTCATTCTAATAATTCTCTTAGCACATTACTAAGGAAGTTTAGGTAACTTCGACAACTATACTAAATTGAATTCGGTAATCAAGTTTGGTTAATTGAATAATTATTCTATCTAACCGGTTAGTGATCTTCGATGATATTGTTTTATTATTGCATTTATATTTACTTTACTTTAATTTTATACTATTGAAAAGGAAGCATCCGCGCTAGTTTTCTTCTCATTTCTATTTGGTTGTGAATTTGATATTCATCATTATGTCATGACCTGTTTAGATGCCTTGTGTGTGCTTTAAATAATATTTATATGATTATGATTCAATTTATAATGTGTTATTTTTATATTTGGTTAGCTATAATAAATTATTTAATATATATATATATATATATATATGTAACACCCCGTATTCAAAAAGGCCAAATAGCAACTTTCCAGATGTTGCAGCTACCAAACCATACCGGTCACCTACAGACCGTAGCTATGGTCCGTGGTTGGCCTGCCTAAGTATGGTCTGAGGGTCCAGACCAATAGACTGTTGGTCAGACCACGGTCCGTGGTTAAAGGTCCGTGGTTTGAAGCCCCCAAAGTCAAGTTTCTGACCAGCATCGACGGACGTGCAGGATGGTTTGTTATCCTGACCATGGTCCGTCGGTGGGGTCTCGTGGTTTAGTGCTGATAGTTAAGTTTTAGGGGTAGTTCAATCTTTTCCTAATTAATTAGTTCCTATACTATGTTGTTTTGCCTATGTTAAGGACCATTATATAAGTCTTTTAACCCCCAAATTCACCCCATTTAATTAATTCTACCAAATTCACAAAAAAATAACAAATCTTCTCCCGAAAAATTCTCTCTCTAGAAACATGAAAAAGAAGAAGAAGATTCATCTAGGGTTTCAAGCTAAGGTTCCAATTCCTCCATTGAAGGCTAGCAATTGGAGTCAAATTATGATAGTTTTCATCCATGGAGTCCTTCCATCCATGGAGTTTCCAAATTCTTCTATTTCGAACGGTAGAATTCCCCAATTGAGTTAGGGTTTTATTCAATTGTCATGGGTTCTTTTCATTATTTATTTAAATTATTGAATTATGATCTTCTATGCATAAATTGATGAATTAAAATAATTTTATGATGATTCCCCATGAACCCATGTAATGTTTTCAAGTTATGAATCATATGATGTGAGATTTTGATCTTCAAGGAAGAGTTTTATGAAAATGAGCGGTTATTACTAGTTTTACATGAGTTTATGATGCAATCTATATCTAACCCATGTTTTCTAAGAGTTGATGATTTAAAGTGGGTTTTGACCTCAAGAGGTAAATTATGAACTTATCATTTTCTTATGAAATCTATGCAAATTTTATAGGGGTGCTTTGAGAGTAAAGTACCAATAATGATGATCATGATGTGTCATTGAAAGGTTTTCTCATGTACATATAAGTATAATATGTGAAAGGTTTTCTCAGATAGAAAGGATTCTTAGGTTGAAAGGCATTCTCACCTAATTGAATCAAAAAGTAAGAGCTATCCTAATGAACTAGCTTGGATTGGTTGTCCAAGGGAACCTTCCATGAGTAATGTAATAAGTCATGACTTAATAACTATTCTGTGGGATTTATACTTAGCACCGAGTGGATATTGATAGTGAGATGGAAGAACCCCACTAGTAGACGTCGGGTTTCTAGAAGAAATCTCTTGAGATGGAAGCTCCCCCGTAGTAGAAGTCGGATTTCTAGTAGAAATCTCCTTATACCTTAACTATGTGCCCTCATATGTTGATTAGCTAGTGGATCCACTTAAGCTAGAAGTTTATGGTCCTTACCTTGTCAAGTAGGACAACCCTTTTCGGTGTGGGAGACACCGGAGGATCAAGTTATAACTCACATGGTCTCTATGTCGGTTAAGGTTAATTCCCCACAAGTAATAATGAACTAAGGTTACTCAAGGGGTATCGCATATGAGTTTAAAGTTTTCAAAGAAGAAGTTAGCTTGCATTGACCATGATGTTATGACTTATGTTTTCTAACACTTTTATATCATGTTTTAGCTTGGTCAATTACATGTCATGAAATGAAATGTCCCTTTTAGCATGTTTTAAATGTTTTATGCATGGCTATCATACTTGGTACATTCTTTCGTACTAACACATACTCTTGCCTACATTTTTCCCAAATGTAGGGTTCGATATTCAGGGTGCTTAGTTTCGTGGCTAGTGAGTGATGTGATTAATTCTCGAGCCTTGGTGAGTCCTCAAGCTTCAAGGACGGAGTTTATTATTTTCAGTTTCTTTCATGTATTTTCTCTTTTTGACATGATGTATGGGCTAGGCCTAATTTCATTATATTGTATTAGATGCCTATGATGAGACAAGAGTTTAGACTTCCACTTTTCATTTTATAAAATTGTTTTGTACTTGGAATATTGTTTTACTCTTATTGTTCTATTTCTTATGTTATGAGAGGTAACTGGCTTGTATGGAGTCCTTCGGGGTTTTATACGCCATGTTACATCTAGGGGGTACCCTGGGTCGTGACAAACTTGGTAATCAGAGTACAAGGTTTAGACTGGTCCTAGGATGTCTCATAAGCAACATCTAGTAGATTCTTGTTCATAAGTGTGAAGAGCGCCACATTTATGAATGAGAGTCTACAAAGTGATTAGGAAATTCCACTTTTTTCATTACTCTTAAGTCATGCGATAGAGTTTAACTCTATAAGGTCTCTCTCCTAATCCTTATCCTGTGTTCTTCAGGATATGGCTACCCGAAGAGCTTATGCTAAAAGTAAGGTGAGGGAGAATTTCAGAACAAGAAGCTCCTCTCCATGCTCCTCAAGTTCTGGCCGATCCTTTGGCCGAACAAGTGTCTAATGCAGAGTTTAGGGCTACTTTTCAAATGTTGGCTCAAGCCGTGACGGCCCAAGCCAATAGGGTGGCTGTGGTTCCCGCAAGCTCAAATGTGAATACGACGGCTTCAAGAGTGAGGGACTTCAAAAGGATGAATCCTTCATAGTTTCATGGTTCTAAAGTTGAGGAAGATCCTCGAGAGGTTATTAATTAGGTCTATAAGATTTTAATGATCATGGGAATTACGCTGGTGGAAAAGGTAGAGTTGGCCTCTTATCAACTAAAAGGTATTGCTCAAATTTGGTATAATCAATGGAAAGATGGGAGGCAGGAAGATACGGGTCCTCTTGATTGGGAGAAGTTTAAGAATGCTTTTCTTGATAGATTCTTTCCCCTTGAGATGAGGAAAGTCAAGGTGTTTGAGTTCATTAACCTCCGACAAGGGAGCATGAGTGTGAGGGAATATTCTCTAAAGTTCACTCAATTGTCCAAATATGCTCCAACAATGGTTGCGTATTCAAGGGCTAATATGAGTAAAATTATTTTGGGTGTGTTTGAAATAGTGGTTAAAGAGTGCCGAACCGCAATGCTCATTCATGATACGGACATCTCTAGTCTCATGGTACATGCACAACAAATATAGGAAGAGAAACTCAAGGAAAAGTCCAGGGAGGTAAAAAGGGATAAGACCGGTGTTGGTAACTTTTCACATGCAAGGTTCGATGGGCAAGGTCATCCTAGATTTCGGCGAAGGTTTTTCTGTCAAGGTTCCTCTAATGCTCCTCCTAAGTTCAACAAAGATAGGGTGTCTAAAACTAAGCCTCAAGGAGGTAATGGTAGTGGATCTTCATTGTCCATGTCTAATTGTACTAAGTGTGGAATGAACCACGATGGTAAGTGCCCAGCCAACACAAATGGTTGTTATAATTGTGAAAAAAGTTGTCACAAAATGAGGGATTACCCGATGCTTGCAGCTAAAGGAAGTGAGGGCAACCAAGCTACTCCTAGTGGTTCGGGTTCCAATGATTCTAAATAGAATCGCTTATATGCACTTCATACCTGAGGTGAAAAAGAAGGTTCTCCGGATGTGGTCACCGATATGTTGAAAATTTTCCAAATTGATGTTTATGCTTTACTTGATCCCAGTGCAACCTTGTCTTTTGTAACGCCATATGTGGCTATGAGGTTTGATGTTCTTCGTGATGTGTTGTTACAACCTTTTTCTATCTCTACTCCTATTGGTAATTTTGTGGTGGCTAAGAGGGTCTATAGAAAGTGTCCAGTTTCCTTGTCCCATAGAGTTACTCTTGTTGACTTGGTAGAGCTTGATATGTTAGATTTTGATGTTATCTTGGGTATGGATTGGCTGCACTCTTGTATGCTTCTATTGATTGTAGAACTAGTGTAGTCAAGTTTCAGTTCCCGAATGAGTCTATCCTAAAGGGGAATTGGGAAAATTATATGCCTAAGGGTTAGTTTGTCTCTTATCTTAAAGCTAGAAAGATGATTTCTAAGGGTTGCATTTACCATCTAGTTATGGTGAAGGATGTAGATTCCAAACCCTTCTCTCGAGTAGGTCCCCGTTGTTAATGAATTTCCAAAAGTGTTCCCAGATGATCTACCTGGTATCCCTCCTGATATTGACCTTCTCCCAGATACGCAACCTATTTCTATTCCTCCTTACCGTATGGCTCCGGCAAAATTTAAGGAGTTCAAAGAACAATTGAAAGATTTGTTGGATAAGGGTTTTATCCGACCGACTATCTCTCCGTGGGTGCTCAAGTTTTATTTGTTAGAAAGAAAGATGGGTCTCTTCGCATGTGTATTGAATATCGTCAGTTGAACAAAGTGACCATTAAGAATAAGTATCTTCTTCCAAGGATAGATAATTTATTTGACCAACTTCAAGGGCCAAGTTATTTCACTAAGATTGATCTTCAGTCGAGTTATCACCAATTTAGGGTGAAAGAAGATGGCTTTTCAAACTCAGTATGGTCATTATGAGTTTTTGATACTGTCATTTGGGTTGACTAATGCTCCGACATCATTTATGGACTTGATGAATAGAGTGTTTAGACAATACCTTGACATGCATGTTTGTGATTGTGTTCATTGGTGATATCTTGATCTATTCAAGGAGTGAGGATGAGCATATTGATTATTTGAGGATCGTGTTGCAAATTCTTAAGGACCAACAACTCTTTGCAAAGTTTAGCAAATGTGAATTTTGGCTATGATTCGTAGCTTTCCTTGGTCATATTGTATCAAGAAAGGGTATTGAGGTTGATCCTAAGAAGATGGATGCGGTCAAGAGTTGGCCTAGACTTCTAATTCCTTTGGATATTAGAATTTTCTTGGGTTTGGCCGGTTATTATAGAAGGTTTGCTGAGGGATTTTCCTCAATTGCATCTCCTTTGACGGCTTTGACTCAAAAGAAAGCTAAGTTCATATGGTTTGAAGCTTGTGAAAAAAGTTTTCAGGAATTGAAAGATAAACTTACTTACGCTCCGGTGTTGACCTTACCGGAAGGGACATATGGCTTTGTGGCTTATTGTGATGCCTCAAGAATTGGGTTAGGGTGTGTGCTTATGCGACATGGGAAGGTTATTGCTTATGCCTCAACACAACTTAAGATTCATGAGAAGAATTATCCTACACATGACGTTGAATTAGCGGCGGTTATTTTTTCCCTAAATATTTTGAGACACTATTTGTATGGAGTTCATGTTTATGTGTTTACCTACCACAAGAGTTTGCAATATGTGCTTGACCAAAAGTATTTGAATCTTTGCCAAATAAGGTGGCTTGAGTTAGTGAAAGATTATGACATGAGTGTTCTCTATCAACCCAGTAAAGATAATGTGGTGGAGGATTCTCTTAGTCGTTTATCGATCTATGGGTAGTGTTGACCATATTGAGGAAGATAAGAAAGATTTGGTTCGAGTTGTTCAAAGATTGGCTCGATTAGGTGTTCAATTAGTGGTCTCCACCAAGGGTGGTATTATGGTTCACAATGGTTCCGAATCGTCTTTTGTGGCGGATGTGAAAGCCAAGCAAGGCCTTGATCCAATTTTGGTAGAATTGAAGGAGGTGGTGCTTAAGAAATCCACTTAGGCTTTTTCCCAAGGGGGAGATGGGGTACTTAGATACCAAGGTCGTTTATGTGTTCCAAATGTTGATGACTTTAAGGAACGAATTTTGACAGAAGCCCATAGTTCGCGGTATTCCATTCACCCGGGAGCCACCAAGATCACTACTAAAAGAATAGTGAATACCGACCTTCGGAGGTCGGTATTACCTTAAATACCGACCTAAAACCGACATCCCAACTTAGGTCGGAAAAAGCTTGGTCGCTATTCAATACCGACCTCTGGAGGTCGGTATTTACTGACCTCTCGAGGTCAATTTTTATTTTATGTCAGAAAATTCATATATTATTATTTCCGACTTCCTGAGGTCAGAATTGGAATACCGACATTCGGAGGTCGGTATTTTTATTTTTGTACTGTTGAAATTCTGACCTCCGGAGGTCGGCATTTTTATTTTTGTAATGTTGAAATTCTGACCTCCGGAGGTCGATATTTTTATTTTTGTAATGTTGAAATTCTGACCTCCGGAGGTCGGTAATTTTATTTTTGTAATGTTGAAATTCTGACCTCCGGAGGTCGGTATTTTTATTTCTGTATTTTTAAAATTCTGACCTCTAGAGGTCGGTAATTTTATTTTTGTAATGTTGAAATTCCGACCTCCGGATGTCGGTATTTTTATTTTTGTAATGTTGAAATTCTGACCTCCGGAGGTCGGTATTTTTATTTTTGTAATGTTAAAATTCTGACCTCCGGAGGTCGGTATTTTTATTTCTGAATTTTTAAAATTCCGACCTCCGGAGGTCGGTATTTTTATTTTTGTAATGTTGAAATTCCGACCTCCGGAGGTCTGTATTTTTATTTTTTATTTTTGAAATTCTAACCTCCGGAGGTCGGTTTTCTGCTACAAAACAGGCAGCAAATTGCTGCAATTTTTAGTTGTCCACCTGCATATTTATACCAAAACAACCCAAAGCCAAATAAACTTCATCCAACCAAAACAACACAATATTTTCAACATATACATTAAACTATTTCAAAATAAACTTCATCCAACTTCAAAATAAACTAAAATACGATCAAATTAAACAATTCCAAAAATATAGAAGTCTAAATTGTCAAATAGATACAACTACTCCTCATCACCCTCACTCTCCTTATTAGAGTTACCATTTTCATCACCCTCACTTTCCTTATCAGACTTATCATTCTCATCACCCTCCTGATCAGATCCATTATTGCTGGCCGGACGTGGAGGAAGAATATTTCCTGATTCAAAAAGAAAAGTTAGTTGGGCCTGAAGCGCTGCATACCTCTTGGAAATAATTATGCTCGGTAGATCTACTACTTTCACCGACAACAAAGTTGTTAAACATAGTGTCACTTTCAACCTCACCATGACTAGTCCAAACTGTAACCTAACCAATCTGGAAGTTAAGAAATCATCAAGTGTCTTTGAATGATTTATAAATCTAGTGACACCTTCTGCTAATTCTGGAATCATACCCGCTCGACCAGGATTGTTTCTATTATACATCCAACTACAATCAGGATCCATCTACACAAACAATAATGATAATTTTAATTCCAACAGCTAAATAACATTTGAACTTATTTAAACAACTTAACAACTTTCTAAGTCTAACTAGGTTTGACATATTTATTTTAACTTATTGAAACAACTTTTTAACTTTAATTAGTTTAGTTTTGACTTAATTCCAATAATTAAATCCACCAACTAAACAACATTATTTATTTTAACTTATTTAAACAACTTAACAACTTTAACTAGTTTAGTTTTGACTTAATTCCAACAACTAAATCCACCAACTAAACGACATTATTTATTTTAACTTATTTAAACAACTTAACAAC
>JAJOOS010007318.1:0-30103 GCA_029582725.1 Solanum chiquidenum
GAAATGCTTTCTTGGTAAAGAAAGTTTTAAATTCCTTATGGTTTTAGTGTCTATGCGATGAATGAATGCTAAGAGGCTTGTATTAGACCTCTTCGAGGTCGAGTACGCCGGTTACGACTAGGGGGTGCTCCCGGGTCATGACAATATCATAAAAAATTTAAGGGACCATTTTGAACCTACCAAGATTAAAGTCCTTTGTAGATAAACTTTAAAGTAAATTTCTCGATACGTTAAAATTATTCTAAAAAATAAAAGGAGGATGAATGCTTTTTGTATTCAATAAGTGAAAATGCTGAATTGATTAATTAAATATATTTTAATGATTGACTTGTATTTTGTTTTCTTTTGTGTGTAGTATCAATAATTTGAGGTAGATTAAAAGTATCCATTTAATGAGTTTACACTTTAAGTAATTAGCATTGAATGCTTTGTAGATTGAAAATTTTGAATACAAAAATAAGAGCTTTTGAAATTTATCAAAATTTCACCTAACAATAATATCAATTCTTAGAATTAAAAAACATAGGGTTAGGATAAATTTGCAATGAAATAATTTGTTCAATCTCTTCCAATGATTCTTTTCATTTGTAATCATCTACTACTATTTGCAATTTTAAAAAAATAATTAATTTGACTATATATATATATATACATATATATATATATATCAACATAATCATTAGAAAATCTATAATTTATTTCATTTAACATCACAACTAGAATTTCCAAAGAGAAAGATACAATTTTCTTAATAATACCCAATATTTGTCCCTTCATACTAAAGAAATAAGCATGTAATATGCAATCTCATAAAAAAATTCTTTGACCAACACTAATTTCTTGCAGCTTCTATGTTCAATCTTTCGACAATAGGTAACCACTTATCATACTGCAAATGAAAAGGCCACATAAAGTTAGTAATCAATTAACTTGAAAAATTTCATAAATGAATATTTACTTACATGAAAATTTACCTCCGCCTGCAATCGGTCGCAATCCTTACGAAACTCACTAAGAAGCTTCTTTTGTTCTTCTTCAGCAGTGGCAGAGCAAGTTTTGTTTCTCTCTATCAGTTTACTTTGGAATTCATAATTGAAGACACGTGTTTTTCTTTTGTTTTCAAGATTTTTGAATCCTTTCTTGATCCTCTCACTAAAAATTAAAAGCACCATAAATATATCATGAAGCCTATAAAATACAGACAAAACATAAAAAAATATAAAGAACATCGAATTGAAACTCACTTGATCATCTTCGGTTTTGAAGAATCCATTGGAAAAGGAAATTTCGACTAGGTTAATAATAAAGAAGATTGATTTATTTAGGGTGGCATATAATTTGCTTCTTAGAAGAGGAAAACCCCACTTTAAATAGACGTCTTCATTATATTCTTACCAAATATAATATTTGAAGTTCAAATTGTAATGGAAATTTTATTATTTTTGTGAGATTTGTTTAAGTTAAAAATGGTAATAAATTAATTTTGTTGCTCAATTTTATTAGATTAATTGGATTTGATAGATCCTAAATAATAAGTAATAAACTATTTTAATGAATAATTATAAATTTAAAATTTAATAGTTATTTTTCTAAATAAGGTTAATCATGTAGATTTTTTTTGGTTAACAATTAAAGTTTTTATTCAACCAAAAATATTTATTGTCAAATCTACTACCCCTATTGGGATTCAGTGCTCCCTCTCGTCTATCTTTATCTATTCATTTGGGTATCACCAGTTTCATTTTAGTCAACTAGGTGTCATGACCCAAAAAGGGATGTGATGACACTCATCTTAACCAACCAAGAAAAGTCAGCCTAAACCTCAACTGTTACGATAAAATGTGGAAATTTATAATCTACTTTTAAAATACCCCAAAACCTGGTTGTCACGTGCACAAGCCTGTAACGTTTTATAACAAAATTGAAAGAAAATAGAAGTCTCAACTGACATTATTTCTAGAATAGAATAAGATCATAAATAGGAGTATGAAGGTTCGCTGAAATGACAAGCAACTATCTCACAAACCTTCACAAGAAGCCTCAGACAAGGAGAAGAGAAAATATCATAAAGGTCCGAGCTAGTAACCTACAAAAATGTAGAAGCAAGGGGTGAGTACCAAACCACACGATACTTAACAAGTAAACTTCTAAACACAAGCTAAGGGAATAGAATACGGGTACTCCTTACACCCCATCCGAACCTCCACAACTACAACCTGCATAAAACCAGCCCAACCTAACAGTTCACAGCTTACAAAGCACACAACTCAACAACAACACTCTAACAATTTCACATTCTCAACAACAAGCTTAATATTCACCAATCACAAGTTCCACAAAATGGCACTCGCAAGATCAGCAAAACACAATATCAAGTCCACTAATGATAAAGATGTGAAATGCAATGTCAAGTAT
The DNA here is from genome assembly GCA_029582725.1 of Solanum chiquidenum. Taxonomy (NCBI): domain Eukaryota; kingdom Viridiplantae; phylum Streptophyta; class Magnoliopsida; order Solanales; family Solanaceae; genus Solanum; species Solanum chiquidenum. The sequence continues at coordinate 2,416 of JAJOOS010007318.1, forward strand.
AGTGATGCATGTCTGACCTAGTGATACACACCCGTTGTCTCTCAGTCCGGGACCCATGGGGGACATATCTATCCATGCATCCATTGCAGCGTGCGATATGACCCTCGATATATAGTATCCATTGTGGCGCGTGGCGCATCCCTCAAAATGGTACATCCTCTATCACAAAACACTTATCACAACCATGTCTCAGAACCAATGCAAATGACATGTTCACACAAATAATGAGGAGATGGTCATTTTCATAACAATGCACAATTCACAACAATACAACCATGATACAACATCAACAATTAAGCAATAAGTTTTTCAAATTATTCTCATACACCAAACACCAACAATTAATCACATTACCTTTTTATTTCCCTTTTTCAATCATTAGAATTATTCAACATGGACAAGTTGTGGTTATGGATTTTCAGATTTGGGCTGATTTGGTGATTTTGGATATGACTAACTTTGATATAATCTTAGGAATGACTTGGTTGTCCCACTATCATACACCAGGCTTAATTGTAATACTAAGTCGGTAACTATAGAGATCCCCGGTAGGGAAAGATTAGAGTGGGAAGGGGTGTACAAGCCTAAGCTAACTAAGATCATATCCTCCATTCGGGCTAGGAAACTGGTAGGGCAGGGTTGTTTGGATTATTTGGCTCATGTTTGGGATGTTGAGGTTGAGTCTCCCTTTATTGAGTCTATTCTTGTGGTGTCAGAATTGAGAGAGCTTAAAACTCCAATTCAAGGGCTTCTTGATAAAGGTTTCATCCATTCTAATGCTTCCCCATGGGGTGCTCCTGTCTTGTTTGTTAAGAAGAATGAGGGTAGTATGAGGATTGATGATTTTATCTTAAGCCATAAAGTAGTGGATTGATACCGGAATGACAAGATTATGGATAAGGAAGGTCCCAATGAATATACTTGGGTAAAAGAAATTGAAGTATTTAGTAAGAAGGTGTGTATAAAATTGGGTTAGTTCTTTGAATTTGATGATTTTACCTGAGTTTGAGGTGTCGTGTTGATGACAAAGGTTGACTTCGTAGTGATAGTCAAGGATGACGGAGCGTAATGGTAATAAGGGTTCGTGATGGATTGTGACGGGATGCAATTATATAATAAATTATGGGTTAAGTGAATTTTGGTGTAGTAATTACGACTTGCGAGTATCCAAGGTCATGGTTTTCTAATAATTGGTGAGTAACGTGGTTGTATGGAAAGTTTTAAGAGATGGTGGGACACCACTCGAATAGAATGTTAAAGAGCTAGAGTTATAATGAAGGAAAATATAGTGGAATGTAGTACAACCTTTAGAGAGAGGCTAGAACAAGAATATTTTATTTGGTTGCAAAGGCTAAAGAGGTATCTTCAGAGGGGTATATAATTGGGTTCAGAGATGCGTGATTTCATTCATTTTGTTGTAGCTATGGCATTTGTGTTCACGGGTCCATCAGATTGGTTAAAAACTATTGGAAAATACTTGAGAAAGGAGTGTACACACATTAGCTCGAAAGTGATAGTAAGTGCTATGTTTTGTTTTCAGTTTAGTAATGAGTATGATTGAATTGTTAGCTAAAGATATTGTAAGAGCGATGGAGATGTGATTAATGATAAGTGATGATCCATGAATTCATAAAAATCTTCAAAGGTATAAGCTAATGTTGATAGGTAAGGGGATTGTGTTATACAATTGAATTTACAAATCAGATTTTTCATTGTAAGTCTACATTCGTGGTGATATATTTTTTCAAGGTATGGATTGGCAAGTGAGAAACGACAAATTGTATCCGGTATTGAGCATTTGAAAGGACTTACACCTGCATTGAGTCGTAAGTTTACTACTATTGATTGTTAAGTACCTAAGAAAGGTTTCGTTTAAAAAAGTGTTAGTTTATAATAAGGTAAATGGTCGGAGTGTTTATGATGGTTGTTAGTATTGTGAGTATGATTCATTAGCTATGCTCTCGTGTATTTTCACTTTTGTGGGTGGATCCCTAATGGTGGATCATGTGTACCAAATCCTGCATTGTTCCCTTGGTTGAGTGGGAAGATTGGGAAGATTTGGTTATTTCGAATGACATAATTGGTGTTGTCTTGGAGTTGTTAAAGTATTTTAGTGTTTCTACATGTACCACCTTGCTTAAGAGAATTCATAGAAGAGATACCATGCGTAATTATGATTGTCCAGCAATTTTAATATTCATCTTGTCATCGAGGTCATGTATCGATTTTGTGTAGTTGAATGTGGGAATCATTGGGTCTAATTCTACTATTCTTAAGAGGTAATCTATAATTACTAAATCTAGCATTTCGATAGTGTTGTTGGAGGGTTTGTATGTTTGGACATATCCCTCAAGGAGTATCTGATGTCTAAAGATTGAAACTTTTATAACTTAAATGGGAATTTGGGTTGTGAGATGGAGATGCTGATAATAACTATTATTGTTTGGGTATTATGAGTGTGTGTTGGTTGGCTCAGGTTCACCTATAATTGTGGTTAGTTTTGATTTAAGATTTTATCATGGTTATGTGATAAAGGATTCATCCTAATATTTGTGTCAAAGTCCTTGATAACATGCGGCAGACATGTGGACGATCAAACTTTGGTGGTTATTGGGAATAACTTTGTTGTTAGTTGAGTGTCCATACAACAATAATTATCACTCGAGTATTGTGACGACTTCATTGAGGCATTGTATGGGAGAATGTGTAGGTATTCAATTGGTTGGTCTTATGACCAAGGAGATAAAGTCCGTGAAAGTTAAATGGAAGCATCGTCTTGTTGAGGAAGATACTTGGGAAACCGATAAGGACATGCGAGACAAGTTCCCAGTAACTCTACCCATACTTTAGCTAGACTTTCCTAGTTGATCATTCGGGGAAGAGTGATGGGTAAATTGGTATCTATTGTAACGACCTAATTTCCGTCGTTGTGGAAAAGCCAATGGGAAAGAATTGGGGCCAAAAAAAATTTTCGTAGTTACTTGAGGTTTCCTAGCCTAGTCCAGATTTGGATGAAATTAGGGTCAGTGAGGTCTAGGGAAATATGGTAACAAATAATCTATAGATTAATAAATTTGATTACATGAATGGATAGCTAAGACATTAAGGAACTCGTACAATTTTATGGAATTGAATTCAGGCGAGTAGAACTCCTGAAACTGAACTTAGAGTGAATGGGTATTTTCTGAGTGTCATGGGATGAGGGTGTGTTGTGAAAATGGGGGTTGGGAATTCTTAAATTGCTCACTGGTTTCGTGCAAGCCTCTGTGGCAGGATTATTCTCGCCAGGGTGGGGCCGTTGTGGCAGGTTTGGGTCGCCACAGCGGGACAGACGCAACTTAAGTCGGAAATAAAACCCCAAAAATGTTTTATTCTGCCCTTTTCGATTTTGAGAGCTAAGGAACGACCCCAGGTGTGTTCTTGACGGGTTTTCACCATTCTTGAGGCTAAAGGTAAGGTTTTTACTCCCCGAATCCATGTTTCGATTCGTAGAATATAAATTCATGGGTAATTATCGATGGGGGAGTGTTTTGGTCTGTAATTTATGGTGGAAAAAGCCCTAATCTGGATAGGAGGATCAAGGGTTTTGTCTAGGGTATTGGGTTTGTTATAATCCGGATAATTAAACCTTTGATTGTTGATCTTTTCTTATAAAGTATTGTTTGTAGACCTAGAACAAGAGGAAGGAATCCAGAAAGGGAAGATTCAAGTGCCTTAGGGGTTTCAAACTTGCATTCAAGGTAGGTGATGGTTGTAATTTCATGTTGGTGTGATATATGTTTGTAATTACTCATTATAATGCATGTATGTATGCGAATGTTGCATTATTGATCACCCTAATCGTAAATGAGGATAATTGAATAATTGTATGCCATGTATCACCTCATGTTGTATGATCGTGAGTATATACATTGTGATTGTGGTTGTCGTTTGTTGAATGGATCGGGTGTTACATTCTGACACACTAACTTGGATCGGTTGCCACGTTCCGGCATAAACATTTGATCAGTTGCCAAGTTCTGGCATAAACATTGGATTGGTTGCCACATTCTGGCATAAACATTAGATCGGGTACCATGTACCGGTACGCTAACAGTTTGGGTGTGGGTTCCATGAGAGGACCATTGAATTGTGTTGTGTATCTACTTGTCATGATTACGTTCATATCTAATGATGATTGATATTGAAACATTGTATGTTGCTCTAAATTGATAACCAATGTGTATTATTGAGAACGTGGGATGCTACATTGATCCTAAAAAGATGACTAATATTGAATATGTTCGGTATATGCATGTTTTATAATGTTGTGGTTACTTGCATGTGTTTCACTTATTGGGATCGCCGTGTGATCCTACTAGTACACTGTGGTTGTGTACTGATACTGCACTTGCTTGTTCTTTGTTGAGTACAGGGCATCTTCAGGCGGCTATTTATAGACCTCAACTAAGTGACTATTGAGCATGACCAGATTAAAGGGTGAGCCAGTTCTTTCAGGCTGCCATGGATCTTTCTTGTTTAAGACCACTCTTTTCGGGCTCAGACTATTTGTTTAAGGTGTTGTTTAGTTTCGGGGTTGTACCCCTTGTTCTTAGACTTGTCGTTAGTAGAGTTTTGGTACAATGACTTTCTGGTTCTTGGGGTTGAATTTCTTCATTAGTTTGGTTAGTTAATTGTTTAAACCTTTGGAGTTTATGGAGATTTCATTTTTATTGCCATTTAAACCTACTTCTGTATCTTTAAATGCGTAGTATTTGGTTAAATTGTTAGATTTGGGTTGTAGTAATGGTTCTTCCACCGGAGGGTTAGTGTGGGTGCCAATCACGACAGTCTGGGTCGTGACAGTGAAGCATCATAATAAACTATAAAATCTTTACCTTCCACCGATAGTGCTAGAATAAGTGTTGTGGTCAAGAGAGTCTTGAGCTTTTGAAAGCTCTCTTCACATTTTTCAGTCCATTCAAATGGTACCTCAGTTTTGGTCAAATTTGTTAAATGTGTGGCAATGGAAGCAAAATTCTTCACAAATCAACGATAATAGCTGGCAAGCCCCACAAAACTCCTAATTTCAGTCACAGAACTTGGTCGAACCCAATTTCTAACCGCTTTGATATTTTGGGGATCTACTATTACCCCTTTCTTTGAAACTACATGCCCCAAAAAGGCAACTGAAGTCAACCAAAATTCACACTTAGAAAATTTTGCATACAACCTTTGTTTCCCAAGAACACTCAGAATAATACGAAGATGGTCGGCATGCTCTTCCTCGCTTTTCGAATAGACCAAAATATCATCAATAAAGATTATAACAAACGAATCAAGAAATGGTTTGAACACACCATTCATCAAACTCATAAAGGCTGCAGGAGCATTAGTCAACCCAAACGACATAACTGGAAACTCGTAGTGCCAATAACGGGTTCTAAACGTCGTCTTGGGCACATCCTCGGGCCTAATTTTTAATTGATGGTAACCAGACCTTAGATCAATTTTAGAGAAGACTGATGCACCTTGCAATTGGTCAAAAAGATCATCTATCTGAGGCAGTGGATACTTGTTCCGAATGGTGACCCTATTCAACTGACGATAGTCTATACACATTCTCATACTATCATTCTTTTTCTTAACAAACAAAACTGGGACACCCCATGGGGAAGAACTAGGAAGAATAAATCATTTATCAAGAAGCTCTTGTATTTGAGCCTTAAGCTCTCTTTACTCTACCAGGGCCATATGATATGGAGGAATAGAAATGGGGCGGGTACCAGGCTCCAAATCAATCCAGAAATCTATATCTCTATCCGGAGGCAAACCATGCAAATTGGTAGGAAACACTTCTCTAAATTCTGACACCACTGGAATAAACTCAATAGATGGAGATCCAACCTCTACATCCCGAATATGAGCCAAATAAGCTAAACAACCCTACCCTACCAGTTTCCTAGCCCAAATGGAGTATATGGTCTTAGCTTGCTTAGGCTTGTACACCCCTCCCCACTCTAATTTTTTCCTTCCCGAAATTTCTAGAGTTTTAGACAAAGAAACACTTAATTTTTTTAAAATATTTTGGTTCGTTAAATTTGTTTCTTCTTCATGTTTTTAATGCATCATTTCAAAGAGCTTTTGGGAGAATGAAGTTTATTTATAATGACATGTAAAATTGAATGAATGATGAACTTTTGAGCCGTTTCGTGGTGTCTCATGTAGAAAAAGATGCATCTATTAATATAATAAATTATGATACTGTAAAGTAGCTTAAAAGATGAAACCTTATCAATTAAGATTTTGATATTATAGTTAGTAAATTGACTTTTACAATTTTACATGTTTTACATAATTATCTCAAACATTTTTTTTAATTAAGTGAAATATGTTGAATGTCTTAAGTCGATTATTATCATCTATAAGATGGAGGAAATAAGATGGTAATGCAGTCATATAGAACTAAACATAAACAAAACAGATACATAATTATATAAAAATCATGACTTAGAGAAAAATAGAAGAAGAGAAAAATAAACAAGTAATGAACAAAGTCAATTTTCGATGCAAAAATCTATAAAAATTACCTTATTTTAATATTAAAATAAACTAAAATTTATGTAATCAAAAATAATTTATTTCTTATCAATGGCTTATCATTAATAGGGGTTTTGAGTCAAAAAGAAACCCAATTTTTTTAAAAAAAAAAAATCGGTCGGAGAAAGCGGTTAGAAAAAATCATCAAAATTGAGCATAAAGACAAAGTTTTCTTTTAACTTTTTTGTTCATACATTATATTACTTATTTTAAAAAATAAAGACGACATTTGATCCATGCAGTTTTTAGCATTGTGATTCACGATATTTTGTATGAATTTTCTAGTCTTTTCAAAAAAGAATAAATTAAAGTTCCACAATTAAATAAAAAAAAGTTTTTAATTATTTAAATAAGAACAAAACTGCTCGCTTTGGTGAAATCATAAAATACTTAAGGGACCATTTTGAACCCACCAAGATTAAGTCCTTTATAGATAAACTTTAAAGTATATTTCTCGATACATTAAAATTATTCTAAAAATTAAAAGGAGGATGAATGTTTTTGTATTCAATCAATGAAAACGCTGAATTGATTATTTAAATATATTTTAATGATTGACTTGTATTTTATTTTCTTTTGTGTGTAGTATCAATAATTCGAGGTAGATTAAAAATATCCATTTAATGAGTTTACATTTTAAGTAATTAGCATTGAACGCTTTGTAGAGTGAAAATATATAATACAGAAATAAGAGCTTTTGAAATTTATCAAAATTTCACCTAACATCATTTTTTAGAATTAATGTAATCATCTACTACTATTTGCAAAAAAAAAATTTAAAAATTATTTGACTTTATATATATATATATATACTAGTTTCACGCCACGTGTGTTGCACGTGTATATGTATATATAGTATACGATGTTGTAAAATAGAATTAATATTACTAAATTAAATTTTTTTAGTAAATAATTATAGTTTAAAGAACATAGGACAAGTGCTTTTAAATGATTAATATAAATTGTCATAGAGTTACTTGTATTTTGAGATCAAAATGACCAGATATCATTGAAACATTTCAAAATACATTCAAAGTTTAAATATGGGGAGAAAGTGACATTTCTTTAGTAAGTAGTATTTTTTACTTTACTAAATTTTGTAAGAAAATCTGACCAACAAAATTTTTAAAAAATATCAATACAAAAAGTGTCACCAATAGTCTTTCCTCTTGAGGTTATGAACATAAATTATGGACATCATTTAAGTATAATTTTTCACTTAAATTTTCATACTTGAAATTTAGTATGTGCATGACACTAATAAGGATTACCATAAATATTTTAATATTTTATCTTTATACACAATCTATCTTTTACTTGTTGTCTAGTGAAAGTATCTGGTATCTTATAGAAGTTGTATCGTGATATAAAATATTAAACTTTTTAAATAATAAAAATTAATAGATGAATAAAATGTAAAGTTTTGTTTATAGAATCTTTAATTTGATTTAAGATTATTTTATGATCAATCACTAATTTCTTATCTATTTTCTATAGCTAGCAAGGAGTGTATCTTGTGACATACCATTTTCTCAAATTAAAATGAACACAAAATAACAGGAAATTCATACTAAAAAAATATCATACTCAATATAAATATTAATATTAAAAAAATAAATATGGAACAATACATTGCCAATGAAGAAGGAAGAAGAAAATATATGATCATGCTATATTCACTATAGTGTTCCATTTGATTAAAATCTCTTTCCACAACCAGTTTACTTTCTTTGTTAATTTTTACTTACATATCTATTAAAAAAAATTATTGTCATGACTATATTATCATATTATAAGTAAAAGTGAAAATTTATTTTTGAAATAGTGGAATTAACATCAAAACTAATGATTCAATATACTACATTGATGCCCATTGTTTTAGCAAAATTAGAAAGAAACTCCTTCATTGGAGGGTAAACAAATAATTAAAAAAAACAAAGAAGAAATATATTACCCAAATCATGTGACTATTTTCATATTTGTTTATTATTATTGTCTTTCCCACAACTTTTCGTCACTGTTAACTCATGAAAATCGTAAGAAAAAATACGAGTGTGAATTTATGAATGATTTGCTACAATTTGTTCACCAACTCTTTCTTATGTGGTAACTTGAATTTTGTTGAACTTCTAACTTAATCAACTGTTACAAATAACCCTGAGATTATTTAAGAAGAAGAAGAGTAGAAAACTTTAAAAAAATCGTAGTTTAAAAGTGAGACGAAGCTCCTCTATTTATAGCTAACAAATAGTAGTATGTATTTGTGTTAATTGTGCCTTATCAGAAAAGTTACAACCTTTTGAAAAGTCAATGCTCATCGGAAAAATCACAATCTTTTGCAAAAGTCACAACTCATCAGAAAAGGCACAACCCTTTGGAAAAGTCACAACCCTTTGAAAAAATCACAACCCTTCAGAAAAGTCACAACTCATCGAAAATGTCAAAACCCGTCAAAAAAGTCACAACCCTTCGGAAAAGTCACAACTCTTTAATATGAAAGGGTATCTACTTTTAATATAATACAAATAATTAAATAAATAAATAAAATAAATTAAGTATTTTTAATTAGGGGTATTATAGTAATTTAACATTAAATTTAGTAGTTCATGCTTTTAAGGTAGTATAGATATATATATATATATATATATGTGTGTGTATAAACATAATCATTAGAAAATCTATAATTTATTTCATTTAACATCACAACTAGAATTTCCAAAGAGAAAGATACAATTTTCTTAATAATACCCAATATTTGTCCCTTCATACTAAAGAAATAAGCATGTAATATGCAATCTCATAAAAAAATTCTATGACCAACACTAATTTCTTGCAGCTTCTGTGTTCAATCTTTCGACAATAGGTAACCACTTATCATACTGCAAATGAAAAGGCCACATAAAGTTAGTAATCAATTAACTTGAAAAATTTCATACACGAATATTTGCTTAAATGAAAATTTACCTCCGCCTGCAATCGGTCACAATCATTACAGAACTCACTAAGAAGCTTCTTTTGTTCTTCTTCAACAGTGGCAGAGCAAGTTTTGTTTCTCTCTATCAGTTTACTTTGGAATTCATAATTGAAGACAAGTGTTTTTCTTTTGTTTTCCAGATTTTGGAATCCTTTCTTGTTCCTCTCACTAAAAATTAAAAGCACCATAAATATATCGTGAAGCCTATAAAAACCAAACAAAACATAAAAAATATATAAAGAACATCGATTAAAAACTCACTTGATCATTTTCTGTTTTGAAGAATCCATTGGTAAAGGAAATTTCGACTAGGTTAATAATAAAAAAGATTGATTTATTTAGTGTGGTATATAATTTGCTTCTCAGAAGAGGAAAACCACTATTTAAATAGATGTCTTCATTATATTCTTACCAACTATAATATTTGAAGTTTAAATTGTAATGGAATTTTATTATTTTTGTGAGATTTATTTATGTTAAAAATGGTAATAAATTAATTTTGTTGCTCAATTTTATTAGATTAATTGGATTTGATATATCCTAAATAATAAGTAATAAACTATTTTAATGAATAATTATAAATTTAAAATTTAATAGTTATTTTTCTAAATAAGGTTAATCATGTAGATTTTTTTCGATCAACAAGCAAAGTTTTTATTCAACCAAAAATATTTATTGTCAAATCTACTATCCCTATTGGGATTCAGCGCTACCTCTCATCTATCTTTATATATACATTTGGTATCACTAGTTTTATTTTAGTCAACTAGGCCTACAAAAAAACATTATTATGAAGGGTAGGAAATTTACTTCTTCGTTGAAAACTCTAGTTTCTATGTATTTGACATTCTATTATATCATATCATGATCCAAAATCAATGGCCATGATGGCACCTACTAAAACTTACTAGTAGAACATCTGTTCCTTGTCAAGGTAGAACTCCGTATCATATCATAAAAGGTTTGTGGATCCACCAGCTAAGCAACTTAAGACAATCCTACAGGGCATGTTGTTTGGAACTAGAGGTTTCTACTAGAGAATTATGCCTACAACTAGAAATTCGATCGGTGCTAAGTTACATCCAATGAAATAAATAAATTTAATTATCACAGCATAACATTAGAAAATACAATAATCATAACTGCAATCCTAATCGAAAAGTGTATAAGAGTAGCTTCTTTCAAATAGTGTTTGCATCCTAATTTATAACACCAATCCAAATTATGGTTGTAGGTAGTCCACATCCTAGTTTATAAGTGAAGTTTAGTGGCTGCATGAATGCAAACAGTTAATAGCATCTTATACTTCAAATATATAGAGGACATTTTTTTTTATAAAAATCATCAAAAAGATTCAAAGATATTTTGTCACCACAATATCATGAGATTCATGACACCATCATATTAGATACATTCTGGAAGACACTTGATCTAGTGAACCAAACTTTCAAAAAACTATAGCAGGTGAAGATAACATGTATAAAAACAAAGTTACAAAGGTAATAAATGATGTAACCAAACATGGGCATGAGTGGAACACCAAGTACAGAAAGGTAATGTTAGAAACTGTCACGACCCCGACCGTCGTGATTGACACCCACACTAATCCTCCGGTGGGAGAACTATTAATACTAATTAGCTAACCAACTCTAATCAAATTACTAAGACATTTAAGTTACAGAAGCATGTTCAATGCTAAGAAAGAAATAAGGAGTTCTCAAAAAGTCCAAACAAAAGTCTAACAACTAAACAAATGCTGAAGTAACACCTAGAACCTGAAAGTCAATGTACCAAAACATCTAAGGTTCAACCATAAGTCTAAACAAGAAGGGTTACAGTCCCCAAACTAATGTACTAATAACTAGCTAGAAAGTCTAAGTCCGAAATGTGGACTTAAACAAAAAGAGAACTCATGGCAGCCCGGAAGAACTTGCTCACCCTTGAATTTGAATGACGATCAATGATCTTCTAGACGAGGTCTATCAATAGCCGTCTGAAGATGACGTGTACTCAAAAAAGAAAGAGCAAGTGCAGTATCAGTACACAACCACAGTGTACTGGTAGGATCACACGGCTATCCCACTAAATACAACATACATAAGTAAATATAACATTATAAACATGAAAATACCGAACATGTACAATATCGATTATCACCTTCTCAACAATATACATTTACAATAAGTCATTGGTCCTCTCATGGAACCCACACCCAAAATGTTAGTGTACCGGTATGTGGTACCCGATCCAATGTTTATGCCGAAATGTGGCAACCGATCCCATATTTATGTCGGAACGTGGCAACCGATCCAAGTTAGTGTGTCGAAGCGCAACACCCGATCCATTGAACAAGCCACAATCACAATCACAAATATATTCTCAATAATCGTACAATCAAGAAGTGATTCAAGGCATGTAGTCATTTGTTCATACTCATTTACAATTAGTGTGATCAATAATGCAACATCCGCATACATACACGCATCATAATGAAGCAAGAACAAATATATATCACACAACATGAAATCACAACCATCACCTACCTCAAACAAAACTTGAATCCCCTAAGAAACTTGATTCTTCCCTTTCCGAATTTGTTCCGCTTGTTCTTGGTCTACAAACAATAATTATAACACGGGAATCAATAAAAGATAACTAATTAACTGAATTACCAACAATCCTATCAACCCTAGATCAAACCCATGATCGCAATATCCAAATTAGGGTTGTTTCCACAATAAATTTCAAATCAAAATCCTCCCCCATTGATAATTACCCATTAGATTACGTTCTACGGAATGAAAAATGGATTGGGGGAGTTAAAACCTTACCTTTAGCCTCAAGAATGGTAGAAAACTATCAAGAAGTCTCCTGGGTTCGTTCCTTAGTTCTTAAGTTCAAAAATTGCAGAATAAAACTTTTTTGGGGTTTATTTCCGACTTTAAGTCGAGTCTGTCCCTCCACGGTGGTCTCATCCCGCTGCAGTAGCCCCGCCCTGGCGGCAGAAATCCCCGCCATAGCGGCTTGCTCGGAACAGTGAAAAATAAGAATAATTCCAAGACCCCATTTCACAACACACCTTCAACCAACGACACTCAAAAACTACCCGTTCACGCCAAGATCAGTTTTGGGAGTTCTACTCACCCAAATTCAATTTCGTAAAGTCGTACGACTTCTTTAACGTCTTAGCTATCTACTCATGTAATAAAAATCATATTTAAATCAACCAATTTCTACCAGATTTCTCTAGTCCGTAGTGACTCCAATTTTATCCAAATCTGGAGTAGGTTGGAAATCCCAAGTTACTACGAAAAAGTTTTCCGGCCCAAAAAATTTTCCTGTTGGTTTTTCTATAACGATGGGAATTGGTCGTTATAATAGATACCAATTTACCCATCACTCGTCCCCGAGTGACAAACTTAGGAAAAATAGGCTATGGAAAGAATGAAGTAGTACCTGAATCGACGAACAACTGGGGATACTTGTCTCGCAAATCCTTATCGGTTTCCCAAGTAGCATCTTCAACTCGACGATGCTTCCATTGAACTTTAACGGACTTGATCTCCTTGGTCCTCAGCTTATGCACATCACGATCAAGAATTGCAATCGGTTCCTCCTCATATTGTAGGTCTTTGTCTAATACAATTGAGCCCCACTTAATGATGTAATCTTCGTCACCATGATATCTCATCAAACATGGACACATGAAATATCGGATGAACTTCTGATAGATTAAGAGGTAAAGCCAATCTATAGGCCACGAACCCTACACATTCAAGAACCTCAAAGGGACCATTGTATCGCAGACTGAGCTTGCCCTTCTTGCCAAATCTCATCACCCCTTTCATGGGTAATACCTTAAGAAGAACATTCTCACCATTCTGAAATGCCATGTCTATTACCTTATGGTCTGTATACTTCTTCTGTCTACTATGGGCTTCTAGAAGCTTAGCTTGGATGCTCCTCACTTTATCTTGAGCATCCTCCACTAAATCAATCCCCAAAGGTTTCACATCTCCAGCCTCAAACCATCTTATGGGTGATCTACATCCCCTCCCACAAAGTGCCTCAAATGGTGCCATATCAATGCTGGAATGATTACTATTATTATAAGATAACTCACACAAAGGTAAGAACTTATCCCAATGCCCTCCAAAATCAATCACGCATGCCCTCAACATGTCTTCTAACACTTGAATAGTCCTCTCTGACTGCCCGTCCGTCTGTGGATGGAAGGCTATAATAAAAGTGAGTTGTGTGCCCAATTCATCATGTAACTTCCTCCAAAACTTGGATATGAATTGGGTACCACGGTCTGAGTTGATAGAAATGGGCACCCCATGCAACCTCACTATCTTTTTCACATAAACTTTAGCCAATTGTTCAGCATTATAATCAATTCTTATCGGAATAAAATGGGCTGAATTATCAATTTGTCCACCACTACCCAAATAGAATCTAACTTTCCCAAATTCTTGGAAGACCTACCAGAAAATCCATGGCTATCATTTCCCACTTCCATTCCGGAATTGGCATTCTCTGAAGCAAACCCGCCGGCCTTTGATGTTCATATTTTACTTGTTTGCAATTTTGACACTTAGCCACTAACTCCGCTATGTCTTTCTTCATGCCCGGCCATCAATAAATTCTCTTCAAATCTCGGTACATCTTGGTCACACCTGGATGAATGGAACATCACGAACCATGGGATTCTGTCACTAATTTCTGAATCAAGTCATCAACTCGAGGAACACAAATCCTTCATTTAAAGTTGAGCACACCTTCCGCATCAAGAGTGGTCTCTTGTGCCTTACCAATCACAGTCTTCTTTTTAAGCTCATTCACATTTTCAACCTCAAATTGTTTGGCCTTGATCTCCTCAATGAACGTAGCCCTTACCTCAATGCTAGCTAACACCCCGCCTTTTTTTTAGATGCCCAACCGCATGAATTTAGACTCCAAGATCTGAATTTCCTTAGCCAACGGTCGCTTGGTTACACTCAAGCAAGCTAGACTACCCATACTCACCGCTTTTCAACTCAAAGCGTCTGCCACGACATTAGCCTTACTCGGATTGTATTGAATGGTCATATCATAATCTTTGACTAACTTTATCCAAACTTCGCTGTCTCAAATTCAGATCCTTTTGAGTGAACACATGCTGCAAACTAAGATGACCACTAAACACATCACACTTAACACCATAGAGATAATGCCGCCAGATCTTAAGAGAAAACACAGCCGCTGCCAAATCCAAATCATGTGTTGGATAATTCCTCTCATGCACCTTCAATTGATGCGATGCATAAGCTATAACATTCTTATCCTGCATCAACACAACACCCAAACCAGAATGTGAAGCATCACAATAAACTATAGAATCTTTACCTTCCACCGGTAGTGCTAGAATAAGTGTTGTGGTCAAGAGAATCTTGAGGTTTTGAAAGCTCCCTTCACATTTTTCAGTCCATCCAAATGGTACCTCCTTTTTGGTCAAATTTGTTAAATGTGTGGCAATGGAAGAAAAATTCTTCACAAATCGACGATAATAGCTGGCAAGCCCCACAAAACTCGTAATTTCAGTCACAGAACTTGGTCGAACCCAATTTCTAACCGCTTCGATCCTTTCGGGATCTACCAACTATTACCCCTTCTTTTGAAACTACATGCCTCAAAAAGGAAACCAAAATCAACCAAAATTCACACTTAATTTTTTTTGCATACAACCTTTGTTTACCAAGAAAACCCAGAACAATACGAAGATGGTCGGCATGCTCTTCCTCACTTTTCAAATTGACAAAAATATCATCAATAAAGACTATAACAAATAAATCAAGAAATGGTTTGAACACACCATTCATCAAACTCATAAAGGTTGCAGGCGCATTCGTCAACCCAAACGACATAACTAGAAACTCGTAGTACCCATCGCGGGTTCTAAACACCGTCTAGGGCACATCCTCAGGCCTAATTTTTAATTGATGTTAACTAGACCTTCGATCAATTTTAGAAAAGAATGATGCACCTTGCAATTGGTCAAAAATATCATACATCCGAGGCAGTGTATACTTGTTCCGAATGGTGATCCTATTTAATTGACGATAGTCTATACACATTCTCATACTACTATCCTTTTTCTTAACAAACAAAATTGGAGCACCCCATGAGGAAGCACTAGGACGAATAAATCATTTATCAAGAAGCTCTTGTATTTGAGCGTTAAGCTCTCTTAACTCTGTCGAGGCCATGAGATATGGAGGAATAAAAATGGGGCTGGTACCAGGCTCCAAATCAATGCATAAATATATATCTCTATCCGGAGGCATACTAGGCAAATCGGTAGGAAACACTTCTCTAAATTCTGACACCACAGGAATAAACTCAATAGATGGAGACTCAACCTCAACATCCCAAATATGAGTCAAATAAACTAAACAACGCTTCCCTATCATTTTCCTAGCCCAAATGGAAGATATGATCTTAGCTTGCTTAGGCTTGTACACCTCTTCCCACTCTAATTTTTTCCTTCCCAAAATTTCTAGAGTTACATACAAAGAAGCACTTAATTTTTTTAAAATATTTCGGTTGGTTAAATTTGTTTCATCTACAAGTTTTTAATGCATCATTTCAAAGAGCTTTTGGGAAAATGAAGTTTATTTAAAATGACATGTAAAATTGGATGAATAGAGAACTTTTGAGCCGTTTCGTGGTGTCTCATGTAGAAAAAGATGCATCTATTAATATAATAAATTATGATATTGTAAAAATAGTTTAAAAGATGAAACCTTATCAATTAAGATTTTGATATAATAGTTAGTAAAATTGACTTTTACAATTTTACATGTTTTACATAATTATCTCAAACATTTTTTTATATATTCTTATAATTAATTAAGTGAAATATGTAGAATGTCTTAAGTCGATTATTATCATCTAAAAGATGGAGGAAAAAAGATGGCAATGCAGTCATATATAACTAAACATAAACAAACAAGATACATAATTATTTAAAAATCATGACTTAGAGAAAAATAGAATAAGAGAAAAATAAACAAGTACTGAACAAAGTCAATTTTCGATGCAAAAATCTATAAAAATTACCTTATTTTATTATTAAAATAAACTAAAATTTACATAATCAAAAACAATTTATTTCTTATCTATGCTTATCATTTTTAGGGGTTTGAGTCGAAGAGAAATCCAAAAACAAAATTTAAAAAAATCAAAAGATAATAAATGGGTCGGAGAAAGCGGTTAGAGAAAATAATCAAAATTGAGCATAAAGACAAACTTTTCTTTTAACTTTCTTGTTCATACAATAAATTACTTATTTTAAAAAAAATAAAGACGACATTTGATCCATGCAGTTTTTAGCATTGTGATTCACGATATTTTTTATGAATTTTCTAGTCTTTTCAAAAAAGAATAAATTAAAGTTCCACAATTTAATAGAAAAAAGTTTTAAATTATTTAAATATGAACAAAACTGCTCGATTTGGTCAAATCATAAAATATTTAAGGGACCATTTTGAGCCCACCAAGATTAAACTCCTTTGTAGATAAACTTTAAAGTATATTTCTCTATACGTTAAAATTATTCTAAAAATTAAAAGGAGGATGAATGTTTTTTGTATTCAATCAGTGAAAACGCTGAATTGATTATTTAAATATATTTTAACGATTGACTTGTATTTTAATTTTTTTGTGTGTAGTATCAATAATCCGTGGTAGATTAAAAGTATCCATTTGATGAGTTTACAATTTAAGTAATTAGCATTGAACGCTTTGTAGATTGAAAATATTTAATACAGAAATAAGAGCTTTTGAAATTTATCAAAATTTCACCTAACATCAGTTCCTAGAATTAAAAAACATAGGGTTAGGATAAATATGCAATGAAATAATTTGATCAATCTCTTCCATTGATTCTTTTCATTTGTAATCATCTACTACTCTTTTCAATTTAAAATAATAATAATTTATTTGACTTTATATACATATTGTATATATATATATATATATAGAGAGAGAGAGAGAGAGAGACATAATCATTAGAAAATCTATAATTTATTTCATTTAACATCACAACTAGAATTTCCAAAGAGAAAGATAAAATTTTCTTAATAATACCCAGTATTTGTCCATTCATACTAAAGAAATAAGCATGTAATATGCAATCTCATAAAAAATTCTATGACCAACACTAATTTCTTGCAGCTTCTGTGTTCAATCTTTCGACAATAGGTAACCACTTATCATACTGCAAACAAAAAGGCCACATAAAGTTAGTAATCAATTAACTTAAAAAATTTCATAAACGAATTTTTGCTGAAATGAAAATTTAACTCCGCCTGCATTTGGTCGCAATCATTACGGAACTCACTAAGAAGCTTCTTTTGTTCTTCTTTAGCAGTGGCAGAACAAGTTTTGTTTCTCTCTATCAATTTACTTTGGAATTCATAATTGAAGACAAGTGTTTTTCTTTTGTTTTCCAGATTTTTGAATCCTTTCTTGATCCTCTCACTAAAAATTAAAAGCACCATAAATATATCGTGAAGCCTATAAAAAACAAACAAAACATTAAAAAATTATAAAGAACATTAAATAGAAACTCACTTGATCATCTTCTGTATTGAAGAATCCATTGGTAAAGAAAATTTCGACAAGGTTAATAATAAAGAAGATTGATTTATTTAGTGTGGTATATAATTTGCTTCTCAGAAGGGGGAAGTCCCTCTTTAAATAGATGTCTTCATTATATTCTTACCAAATATAATATTTGAAGTTCAAATTGTAATGGAATTTTTTTTATTTTTGTGAGATTTGTTTATGTTAAAAATGGTAATAAATTAATTTTGTTGCTCAATTTTATTACATTAATTGGATTTGATATATCCTAAATAATAAGTAATAAACTATTTTAATGAATAATTATCAATTTAAAATTTAATAGTTATTTTTCTAAATAAGGTTACTCATGTAGATTTTTTTCAGTCAACAAGCAAAGTTTTGATTCAACCAAAAATATTTATTGTCAAATCTACTACCCCTATTGGGATTCAGCGCTACCTCTCATCTATCTTTATTTATACACTTGGGTATCACCAGTTTCATTTTAGTCAACTAGGCAAATCCTTCCTTTAAAGCTGAGCACACCTTACGCATCAAGAGTGGTCCAATCGCAGTCTTCTTCTTAAGCTCATTCAAGTTTTCATACTCAAACTGTTTGGCCTTAATCTCCTCAATGAACGTGACCCTTAGCTCAATGCTAGCTAACACCCCGCCTTTTTCTGAGATGCCCAACCGCATGAATTTAGACTACAAGATCTGAATTTCCTTAGCCAACGGTCGCTTGGTTACACTCAAGCAAGCTAGACTACCCATACTCACCGCTTTTCAACTCAAAGCGTCTGCCACGAAATTAGCCTTACTTGGATTGTATTGAATGGTCATATCATAATCTTTGACTAACTTTATCCACCTTCGCTGTCTCAAATTCAGATCCTTTTGAGTGAACACATACTGCAAACTACGATGATCACTAAACACATCACACTTAACACCCTAGTGATAATGCCGCCAGATCTTAAGACAAAACACAGTCGTTTCCAAATCCAAATCATGTGTTGGATAATTCCTCTCATTCACCTTCAATTGATGCGATGCATAATCTATAACATTCTTATCCTGCATCAACACAACACCTAACCAGAATGTGAAGCATCACAA
The DNA here is from genome assembly GCA_029582725.1 of Solanum chiquidenum. Lineage (NCBI taxonomy): Eukaryota > Viridiplantae > Streptophyta > Magnoliopsida > Solanales > Solanaceae > Solanum > Solanum chiquidenum. The sequence continues at coordinate 21,698 of JAJOOS010007318.1, forward strand.
TAAACTATAAAATCTTTAACTTCTACTAGTAGTTCTAGAATAGGTGTTGTGGTCAAGAGAGTCTTGATCTTTTGAAAGATCTCTTCACATTTTTCAGTCAATTCAAATGGTATCTCTTTTTTGGTCAAATTTCTTAAATGTGTGGCAATGGAAGAAAAATTCTTCACAAATCGACGATAATAGCTAGCAAGCCCAACAAAACTTCTAATTTCAGTCACAGAACTTGGTCGAACTCAATTTCTAACCTCTTTGATCCTTTGGGGATCTACTATTACCCCTCCCTTTGAAACTACATGGCCCAAAAAGGCAAACGAAGCCAACCAAAATTCACACTTAGAAAATTTTGCATACAACCTTTGTTTCCCAAGAACACCTAGAACTATACAAAGATGGTCGGTATGCTCTTCCTCGCTTTTCAAATAGACCAAAATATCGTCAATAAAAACTATATAAAATGACTCAAGAAATGGTTTTAACACACCATTCATCAAAATCATAAAGGTTGCAGGAGCATTAGTCAACCCAAACGACATAACTAGAAACTCGTAGTTCCCATAGCGGGTTCTAAACGCCGTCTTGGGCACATCCTCAACCCAAATGTTTAATTGATGGTAACCAGACCTTAGATCTATTTTAGAGAAGTCTGATGCACCTTGCAATTGGTCAAAAAGATCATCTATCCGAGGCAGTGGATACTTAATCTGAATGGTGACCCTATTCAATTGAAGATAGTCTATACACATTCTCATACTACCATTCTTTTTCTTAACAAACAAAACTAGGGCACCCCACGAGGAAGCACTAGGATGAATAAAACCATTATCAAGAAGCTCTTGTATTTGAGCCTTAAGCTCTCTTAAATCTGTCGGGGTCATGCGATATGAAGGAATAGAAATAGGGAGGGTACTAGGCTCCAAATCAATGCAGAAATCTATATATCTATCCGGATGTATACCAGGCAAATCGGTAGAAAACACTTCTCTAAATTCTGACACCACAGGAATAGATTCAATAGATGGAGACTCAACCTCAACATCCCGAATATGAGCAAAATAAGCTAAACAACCCTTCCCTACCAGTTTCCTAGCCCAAATCGAGGATATGATATTAGCTTGCTTAGGCTTGTACAACCCTTCCCACTTTAATTTTTCCCTTCCGGGAATTTCTAGAGTTACAGACAAAGAAGCACTTAATTTTTTTTAAAATATTTCGGTTGGTTAAATTTGTCTCTTCTGCAAGTTTTAAATGCATCGTTTCAAAGAGCTTTTGGGAGAATGAATTTTATTTAAAATGACATGTAAAACCGGATGAATGATGAACTTTTGAGCCGTTTCGTGTTGTCTCATGTAGAAAAAGATGCATCTATTAATATAATAAATTATGATATTGTAAAAATAGTTTAAAAGATGAAACCTTATCAATTATGATTTTGATATAATAGTTAGTAAAATTGACTTTTACAATTTTACATGTTTTACATAATTATCTCAATTTTTTTTATATATTCTTATAATTAATTCAGTGAAATATGTTGAATGTCTTAAGTCGATTATTATCATGTAAAAGATGGAGGAAATAAGATGGCACTGCAGTCATATAGAACTAAATATAAACAAACAAGATACATAATTATTTAAAAAGCATGACTAAGAGAAATATAGAAGAAGAGAAAAATAAACAAGTAATGAACAAAGTGAATTTTCGATGCAAAAATCTATAAATATTACCTTATTTTAATATTAAAATAAACTAAAATTACATAATCAAAAACAATTTATTTCTTATCTATGCTTACCATTTTTAGGGGTTTGAGAAAATAATCAAAATTGAGCATAAAGACAAACTTTTCTTTTAACTTTTTTGTTCATACATTATATTACTTATTTAAAAAAAAATAAAGACGACATTTGATCCATGCAGTTTTTATCATTGTTATTCACGATATTTTCTATGAATTTTCTAGTCTTTTCAAAAAAGAATAAATTAAAGTTCCACAATTTAATAGAAAAAAAGTTTTAAATTATTTAAATAAGAACAAAACTGCTCGCTTTGGTCAAATCATAAAATATTTAAGGGACCATTTTGAGCCCACCAAGATTAAAGTCCTTTGTAGATAAAGTTTAAAGTATATTTCTCTATACGTTAAAATTATTCTAAAAATTAAAAGGAGGATGAATGTTTTTTGTATTCAATCAGTGAAAATGTTGAATTGATTATTTAAATATATTTTAATGATTGACTTGTATTTTTATTTTTTTTGTGTGTAGTATCAATAATCCGAGGTAGATTAAAAGTATCCATTTAATGAGTGTACAATTTAAGTAATTAGCATTGAACGCTTTGTAGATTGAAAATATTTAATACAGAAATAAGAGCTTTTGAAATTTATCAAAATTTCACCTAACATCAATTCTTAGAATTAAAAAACATAGGGTTAGGATAAATTTGCAATGAAATAATTTGATAAATCTCTTCCATTGATTCTTTTTATTTGTAATCATCTACTACTATTTGCAATTTTAAAAAATAATAATTTAGTTGACATTATATATATATATATATATATAAACATAATCATTAGAAAATCTATAATTTCTTTCATTTAACATCACAACTAGAATTTCCAAAGAGAAAGATACAATTTTCTTAATAATACCCAGTATTTGTCCATTCATACTAAAGAAATAAGCATGTAATATGCAATCTCATAAAAAATTCTATGACCAACACTAATTTCTTGCAGCTTATGTGTTCAATCTTTCGACAATAGGTAACCACTTATCATACTGCAAACAAAAAGGCCACATAAAGTTAGTAATCAATTAACTTAAAAAATTTCATAAACGAATTTTTGCTGAAATGAAAATTTACCTCCGCCTGCATTTGGTTGCAATCATTACGGAACTCACTAAGAAGCTTCTTTTGTTTTTCTTCAGCAGTGGCAGAACAAGTTTTGTTTCTCTCTATCAATTTACTTTGGAATTCATAATTGAAGACAAGTGTTTTTCTTTTTTTCCCAAATTTTTGAATCCTTTCTTGATCCTCTCACTAAAAATTAAAAGCACCATAAATATATCGTGAAGCCTATAAAAACAAACAAAACATTAAAAAATTATAAAGAACATTGAATAGAAACTCACTTGATCATCTTCTGTTTTGAAGAATCCATTGGTAAAGGAAATTTCGACAAGGTTAATAATAAAGTGGATTGATTTATTTAATGTGGTATACAATTTGCTTCACAGAAGAGGGAAGTCCCTCTTTAAATAGATGTCTTCATTATATTCTTACCAAATATAATATTTGAAGTTCAAATTGTAATGGAATTTTTTTTATTTTTGTGAGATTTGTTTATGTTAAAAATGGTAATAAATTAATTTTGTTGCTCAATTTTATTAGATTAATTGGATTTGATTTATCCTAAATAATAAGTAATAAACTATTTTAATGAATAATTATCAATTTAAAATTTAATAGTTATTTTTCCAAATAAGGTTAATCATGTAGTTTTTTTTCAGTCAACAAGCAAAGTTTTTATTCAACCAAAAATATTTATTGTCAAATCTACTATCCTTATTGTGATTCAGCGCTACCTCTCATCTATCTTTATTTATACACTTGGGTATCACCAGTTTCATTTTAGTCAACTAGGCAAATCCTTCCTTTAAAGCTGAGCACACCTTACGCATCAAGAGTGGTCCAATCGCAGACTTCTTCTTAAGCTCATTCAAGTTTTCATCCTCAAACTGTTTGGCCTTAATCTCCTCAATGAACGTGACCCTTACCTCAATGCTAGCTAACACCCCGCCTTTTTCTGAGATGCCCAACCGCATGAATTTAGACTCCAAGGTCTGAATTTCCTTAGCCAACGGTCGCTTGGTTACACTCAAGCAAGCTAGACTACCCATACTCACCGCTTTTCAACTCAAAGCGTCTGCCACGACATTAGCCTTACTTGGATGGTATTGAATGGTCATATCATAATCTTTGACTAACTTTATCCACCTTCGCTGTCTCAAATTCAGATCCTTTTGAGTGAACACATGCTGCAAACTACGATGATCAGTAAACACCTCACACTTAACACCATAGAGATAATGCCGCCAGATCTTAAAAGCGAACACTATCACTATCAACTCCAAATCATGTGTTGGATAATTCCTCTCATGCACCTTCAATTAATGCGATGCATAAGCTATAACATTCTTATCCTGCATCAACACAATACTCAAACTAGAATGTGAAGCATCACAATAAACTATAAAAAATTTACCTTCCACCGATAGTGCTAGAATAGGTGTTGTGGTCAAGAGAGTCTAGATGTTTTGAAAGCTCTCTTCACATTTTTCAGTCCATTCAAATGGTACCTCCTTTTTGGTCAAATTTGTTAAATGTGTGGCAATGGAAGAAAAATTCTTCACAAATCGACGATAATAGCTGGCAAGCCCCACAAAACTCGTAATTTCAGTCTCAGAACTTGGTCGAACCCAATTTCTAACCGCATCAATATTTTCGGGATCTACGTACTATTACCCCATCTTTTGAAACTACATTCCTCAAAAAGGAAATCAAAATCAACCAAAATTCACACTTAATGTTTTTTTGCATACAACCTTTGTTTACCAAGAAAACCCAGAACAATACGAAGATGGTCGGCATGCTCTTCCTCACTTTTCAAATTGACAAAACTATCATCAATAAAGACTATAACAAATGAATCAAGAAATGGTTTGAACACATCATTCATCAAACTCATAAAGATTGCAGGCGCATTAGTCAACCCAAACGACATAACTAGAAACTCGTAGTACCCATCGCAGGTTCTAAACACCGTCTAGGGCACATCCTCAGGCCTAATTTTTAATTGATGTTAACCAGACCTTAGATCGATTTTAGAAAAGACTGATGCGCCTTGCAATTGGTCAAAAATATCATACATCCGAGGCAGTGTATACTTATTCCAAATGGTGATCCTATTTAATTGACGATAGTCTATACACATTCTCATACTACCATCCTTTTTCTTAACAAACAAAATTGGGGCACCCCATGAGGAAGTACTAGGACGAATAAATTATTTATCAAGAAGCTCTTGTATTTGAGCGTTAAGCTCTCTTAACTCTGTCGCGACCATGAGATATGGAGGAATAAAAATGGGGCTGGTACCAGGCTCCAAATTAATGCATAAATATATCTCTATCCGGAGGCATACCAGGCAAATCGGTAGGAAACACTTCTCTAAATTCTGACACCACAAGAATAAACTCAATAGATGGAGACTCAACCTCAACATCCCAAATATGAGCCAAATAAGCTAAACAACCCTGCCCTATCAATTTCCTAGCCCAAATGGAGGATATGATCTTAGCTTGCCTAGGCTTGTACACCTCTTCCCACACTAATTTTTTTCTTCCCAAAATTTCTAGAGTTACATAAAAAGAAGCACTTAATTTTTTAAAAATATTTCGGTTGGTTAAATTTGTTTCATCTACAAGTTTTAAATGCATCATTTCAAAGAGCTTTTGGGAGAATGAAGTTTATTTAAAATGACATGTAAAATTGGATGAATGATGAACTTTTGAGCCGTTTCGTGGTGTCTCATGTAGAAAAAGATGCATCAATTAATATAATAAATTATAATATTGTAAAAATAGTTTAAAAGATGAAACCTTATCAATTATGATTTTGATATAATAGCTAGTAAAATTGACTTTTACAATTTTACATGTTTTACATAATTATCTCAAATATTTTTTTATATATTCTTATAATTAATTAAGTGAAATATGTTGAATGTCTTAAGTCGATTATTATCATCTAAAAGATGGAGGAAATAAGATGGCACTGCAGTCATATAGAACTAAACATAAACAAACAAGATACATAATTATTTAAAAAGCATGACTAAGAGAAAAATAGAAGAAGAGAAAAATAAACAAGTAATGAACAAAGTGAATTTTCGATAAAAAAATCTATAAAAATTACCTTATTTTAATATTAAAATAAACTAAAATTTACGTAATAAAAAACAATTTATTTCTAATCTATGCTTATCATTTTTAGGGGTTTGATTCGAAAAGAAACACATTTTTTTAAAAATAAAATAATCAAAAGATAATAAATGGGTCGGAGTAAGCGGTTAGAGAAAATAATCAAAATTGAGCATAAAGGCAAACTTTTATTTTAACTTTTTTGTTCATACATTATATTACTTATTTAAAAAAATATAAAGACGACATTTGATCCATGCAGTTTTTAGCATTGTGATTCACGATATTTTCTATGGATTTTCTAGTCTTTTCAAAAAAGAATAAATTAAAGTTCCACAATTTAATAGAAAAAAGTTTTAAATTATTTACATAAGAACAAAACTGCTCGCTTTGGTCCAATCATAAAATACTTAAGGGACCATTTTGAGCCCACCAAGATTAAAGTCCTTTTTAGATAAACTTTAAAGTATATTTCTCTATACGTTAAAATTATTCTAAAAATTAAAAGGAGGATGAATGTTTTTTGTATTCAATCAGTGAAAACGCTGAATTGATTATTTAAATATATTTTAATGATTGGCTTGTATTTTTTAATTTTTTTTGTGTAGTATCAATAATCCGAGGTAGATTAAAAGTATCCATTTAATGAGTTTATAATTTAAGTAATTAGCATTGAACGCTTTGTAGATTGAAAATATTTAATACAGAAATAAGAGCTTTTGAAATTTATCAAAATTTCACCTAACATCAATTCTTACAATTAAAAAACATAGGGTTAGGATAAATTTGCAATGAAATAATTTGATCAATCTCTTCCATTGATTCTTTTCATTTGTAATCATCTACTACTATTTGCAATTTTAAAAAAATAAATTTATTTGACTTTATATATATATATATATATATAAACATAATCATTAGAAAATCTATAATTTATTTCATTTAACATCACAACTAGAATTTCCAAAGAGAAAGATACAATTTTCATAATAATACCTAATATTTGTCCCTTCATACTAAAGAAACAAGCATGTAATATGCAATCTCATAAAAAATTTATATGACCAACACTAATTTCTTGCAGCTTCTGTGTTCAATCTTTCAACAATAGGTAACCACTTATCATACTGCAAATAAAAAGGCCACATAAAGTTAGTAATCAATTAACTTAAAAAATTTCATAAACGAATTTTTGCTGAAATGAAAATTTACCTCCGCCTGCATTTGGTTGCAATCATTACGGAACTCACTAAGAAGCTTCTTTTGTTCTTCTTCAGCTGTGGCAGAACAAGTTTTGTTTCTCTCTATCGGTTTACTTTGGAATTCATAATTGAAGACAAGTGCTTTTCTTTTGTTTTTCAGATTTTTGAATCCTTTCTTGATCCTCTCACTAAAAATTAAAAGCACCATAAATATATCGTGAAGCCTATAAAAAACAAACAAAACATTAAAAAATTATAAAGAACATTGAATAGAAACTCACTTGATCATCTTCTGTTTTGAAGAATCCAGTGGTAAAGGAAATTTCGACAAACTGAATAATAAAGAAGATTGATTTATTTAGTGTGGTATATAATTTGCTTCTCAGAAGACGAAAGTCCTTCTTTAAATAGATGATCTTCATTATATTCTTACCAAATATAATATTTGAAGTACAAATTGTAATTAAAATTTTATTATTTTTGAGAGATTTATTTATGTTAAATATGGTAATAAATTAATTTTGTTGCTCAAATTTATTAGATTAATTGGATTTGACATATCCTAAATAATAAATAATAAACTATTTTAATGAATAATTATAAATTTAAAATTTAATAGTTATTTTTCTAAATAAGGTTAACCATGTAGATTTTTTTCAGTCAACAAGCAAAGTTTTTATTCAACCAAAAATATTTATTGCCAAATCTACTACCCCTATTGGGCTTCAACGCTACCTCTCATCTATCTTTATTTATACACTTGGGTATCACCAGTTTCATTTTAGTCAACTAGGCAAATTCTTCCTTTAAAGCTGAGCACACCTTACGCATCAAGAGTGGTGTCTTGTGCCTTACCAATCACAGTCTTCTTCTTAAGCTCATTCAAGTTTTCATCCTCAAACTGTTTGGCCTTAAGCTCCTCAATGAACGTGACCCTTACCTCAATGCTAGCTAACATCCCGCCTTTTTCTGAGATGTCCAACCGCATGAATTTAGACTCTAAGTCTGAATTTCCTTAGCCAACGGTCTCTTGGTTACACTCAAGCAAGCTAGACTACTCATACTCACCGCTTTTCAACTCCAAGCGTCTGCCACGACATTAGCCTTACTCGGATTGTATTGAATGGTCATATCATAATCTTTGAGTACCTTTATCCACCTTCGCTGTCTCAAATTCAGATCCTTTTGAGTGAACAGATGTTGCAAACTACGAT
>JAJOOS010007319.1:0-20766 GCA_029582725.1 Solanum chiquidenum
AGTCCCTATTTCCCATTAATTAATGTTGAATGTACTTCCGCGACCGATGAAGTGTGATGACAAGTTTGAAGAGGCTTGTTTGGGGTTCCTTCGGGTTCCTCATTCGCCATGTCACGTCTAGGCCCTAGGCTTGGGTCGTGACAGTTGTTGTGCTAGATTTCATACTTGGTACATTTTGTACTAACGCATAGTGCCTACATTCTAATCAAATGTAGGGTTTTGGTGATTGAGTTCCTTGGAAGGCTAGGTTTCTAAGGAGCAAGAAGAGTTGAAGAATTGGTGAGTCCTCATAGCTTCGAGGACAAACCCATTATGTTCCCTTTATGTCATTTCTTATTGTTTTAGACTTTTATATGGGCTGCGTCCCAAGACTTTTATTCAAGAGTTTAGTAGATGGTTTGAGAAAAAGATATAGTAAAGCCTTCCTCTTACTTATGAAAATGTTTTCGATTGTATGGTTTTAAAGAAGTTTTAAATTTTGCATACTTTTCTATTATCTTATGTTATGATGATGCTAAGGGCTTGTATGAGACCCCTTAGGGGTCGAGTATGCCATGTTACACCTAGGGTATACCCTTGGGTCGTGACAACCCGTGAATGAGAAATTTGTCAGTAAGTCATACAACTTTTCAATGACAACTAATTTTTATTTTCAAATCCCAAAACATCAATTTTCATTAGCCAATGATTAAGTACATGTGGAATATCAGATTCAACAAAGTTCTCATACTTTGAAACATGGCATAAGTCGATGATCTCTCAAAGTCTAGAGCACAATCCTTAGATGTTTCTCATGATCACTCCTACTCCGTGAGTATACCAGAATGTAATCTATGAATACAATGGCGAACAAATCAAGATATGTCCTGAAAACCCACATCATCAAGTCTATGAAGGCAGCAAGGGCATTAATCAACCCGAAAGACATTACTAAGAAATAATAGTGGCCATATGGAGTCCTAAATAGGGTCTTAGGGATGTCCGCTACCCTAATCCTCAGTTAATGGTAACTAGATCTCAAATCAACCTTCAAAAACACTGCGGCACCCTGAATCTAGAAAAATAGATCATTAATCCTAGGCACAGGGTAGTGGTTCTTCACCGTCACCTTATTCAACTACCTATAATTAATCCACATGTTCATCACACCGTTCTTATTCTTCTAAAACAACTGAGATCACCCTAAAGCTATACACTAGACCTGAAGAATCCCTTACCCTAGAGATTTTGAAGCTAAACACTGAGATCCTTCAGCTTTGCAGGAGCTATGTGCTATGGATGATTGGAAATAGGTCGAGTATCGGGCTCAAACTCAATAGGAAAAGCAATATCACACTCTAGGGGTAGGCTAGGTAGTTAGTAGGAAACACATCAATAACAAAGGACGTACAACTGGAATAGAATCAAGTGGAGGGAGCTCCCTACTAACATCACACACAGTCCAAATGTGACAAACACCCACTAGCCACTAGCCATGAGCCTCTGAGCCTGAAAAAAGAGATCACTCAAATGGTGCACTGCAAATGGAGCCTTGTCATACCACCGGGGGAACACTAGGCATGACTAAGAAAACGGTCTTAGAGAAACAATCTAAAACCGCACAATAGGGAGATAACCTGTCCATACCCAGAATCTCATCAAAGTCAAGCATATCTAATAATATAAGGTTATCCCGAGTGTCACACCCTTGGATAGTAACTAAGAAAGATCTAAACACTTGATCCACTACTAAAGACTCACCCACGAGGGTCGACACGTGCAATGGTAGTGCCATAGGCTCCGAACTCATACCCATGTAAGAAATATAGTACACAGACACATAATCATAGGTTATTATGTAGGTAGGTCCTGGATCAAATAAAGTCGAGGCGGGCTAATGGCATAAAAGAATCGCACTTATGATCACATCATTTGATTCCTCAGCCTCTGCTATCATTGGGGCTGCATATTAATGGCCATATCCGCCTCTGTTCTGGCAATCAGTCCTACCACCTAAACTGCCTCCCTGGCTACCACCACAAATACCATGCTGTCCACCGCGATGGTCTTGACCCTCGACCTCTAAATGGAGGTGGTGCTAGTGGAGCTGGTAGATCAATGTATGGAGCTGGAGCAATCCGTCCATGCCAAGGGAAATCTCTAGCCCAGTGACCTAACTCATCACATTCAAAACAATCTGAAGATGATCTGCTCCCAAAAGAATGAACACCACGGTCGAAAGTACTATCCTGGGATACACGAGTCTTACTAGAGCCAATCTTACTGTGGCTATACTGATCACCCTATGAACTCTGCAATGAGGCATGAATAAGTTGACTAGGATGACACTGCTAAAACTATTGTCGAGCCCTTGTATGCATCTCTAGGCCTGGAGAGGGACCCACTATAGCTACCCTCATAGCTAGCTCTCTTGTCGCTTCTCCCTTTGGCTTCACGAGGGAGAAACTCAATAGTGCGGGAATGATCAACAACATCCAGAAAGGAGCTACCGATTGAGAACATAGACTAAGCCTCAATCTACAATTGCAGTCTCAACCCACAAATAAAGTACCAACCCACCCCTCCTCAGTAGGTAGAATCATGGTAGAATGGTGGGAGAGCTCGTAAAATCTCACTTTCTCCATCCTTGAGAATTGATCTCTAAGGTGATCTTTGAAGATTCAAATAATGAACCTATCTAAGAAGGCCTCAAAAAACTCGGTCCAAGTGACAAGAGGAGACCCAGTTGGCCTAGTCTCAATAAATGCACACCTCTACTGTTTGGCTTGCCCATTAACCTGATACGTAGTAAAGTCGGCTCCTCTCGACTCCACGATATCCAAGGTATACATCCGCTCACGGTAAGTATTCAGAAACTCATGGGCATTCTCACCCACAGTCCTAAAAAACCTCAGAGGTGAAAGCCTCAAGAACACTCCGAGCATTTTCTACTCCTCTAGCGGCATAACTTCGGTCGCAATCATGGGATGGGCACCCCCTGGTGGTACCTGAGCCTGAGGTGTCTCTTTTGCAGGCTGATCCAGTACTGGTGCAGGTGTCGATACTGGCACTAGTGTTGGTGCTGGTTCTAGGTTGCATACCCCTAAGCACTGTCAAAAGCTGAGTAATGGCTACCAAGAGCTCTGGAGCCATCGCCAGTCCAGGTGATGGCTTAGCTAATACCGGCCTAACCAACTTCTCTGGAACATGGGATTATAGAGGATCCGCTACTTGCTCTAGACCCTGTTGTCTGATTGAGGTTGTGTTGTACCTCTACATGGCAAGGGAGGTCGACCCCTACCCTGATCTACCTCGCGACGTGTACTAGCCATCTTGCGAAAAATGTGAAGAAAGTGAGATTTCAATAAACCAATAACACATAGGCTGCAGGAAAGCAATACAAAAGAGAGGAATTCCTAAAGGCACACTGTAGCGTCCCAATAATAGGACACATATTCTTTGTACCGATCTATTGGAATCTACTAGGTATTAGCTTTGTACAAGTGACACTGGTGAACATGGGGCTCTGATACCAACTTGTCACGACCAGACTTTTTGATTCATGATGACACCTACTAAATCACACCAGTAGGTAAGCCGATTTGTATCTAGAATTAGAAGTACTGAGTACAAGGGTAGAACTAAACTGAAAATAGTGCTAACAATAAGAAAAGACAGAAATAGAAGGCAAACCAAAAACTTTATACAAAGCAAATCCTCCAATAACCTAGAAGTCACGGGTACATAGCTGCCTAACGCGATAAATACAAGTTCCAAAAGTGGACCACAACAAGTTGTCTAAAAGGCAAAGACAAGCTAACATATTTATGAAGGAGACAGGCTGATCCAGAATTCCAAGAGCTCACCTCCATCTTTGATATCGGCAAGCTGTAAAAGACGGCATGAAAAATCACTACTTGTAGCTGGTACTGAGACCTACATCGCGAAAAGATGCAGAGTGTAGCATAAGTACCAAAATAGGGTACTCGATATGTATTATAGGCCGACCGAGCATGAAAGGTAATTTTTTATAGAAAAGATAGAATCTAGACACAAACAGAGGTTAAAGTAGAGATGAAAAGAAGGCACATGAGCATACCGAAAGTGAATCTAGGTTAAAGTAGAGATGAAAAGAAGGCACAGGAGCATACCGAAAGTGAATCTAAGTACAACTAAACTAAACCTACCCAATAAGCCAAGAAGGTACATTTGTGCGCAAGTTTAAATAAAATCTGAACGAATCGACATAAGCCAAATAGGTACAAAGAGTAGCTAAACCTACAAGAAATAAGAGTAATCCAGATCCGAATCCAAGAACCAGTCAACTCCCAACTCAGTTAGCAAGAGTGACTATTAATCTAGGTCGCAAGCCATACTATCCACTCCTAGGGGCGTCAACTGCCCAACCACCAAGATTGCATCGGGGGTGTGTCAACTCTGTGGAGGATCTCAAATATCCAGGCCACCCAGCCAGCCAACCCATTCCCAGGGGCATCAACCACCTAGCTAGCAAAAGTGCTCGGGGGCGTATCCACTCTCAAGAGGATCTCAAGTAGGCTCCAAGGCGGAAGCACTCCAATCTCGAGAAAGCATAGAATCTCTGGTAACGCATCACAACAATAAAAATAGTGAGAGTAGAAAGAAAGGCTATAAGTAGTGCAAATGCCTACACTAAGGCTAATAATATCAGACACAAGTCCGCTATTCCATTCTACATGGACCTAGTCAATCTGAAATGACATCAGAGAAATACCCTAGTCAGAAAGTGCATGGGTCTAAGGCAACACTAGTCTATCCTAGACTAAGGCCTAGATATGATACAAAAATAAGTAGGCGAAGAAGTTAATCACAGAGACGCTACAACTAACATACAACCCTTTACGAACATGGTACTATCCTCGAAACCTTGGAAATCAACCCTAAATCATGGTCTCTATCACAAAAAAAGGAATAACTAGGTACCCACCCCTAATTCATACTTATCATCATGAATTCACACATTTATACTTAATCTAATCAGAAAGGAAGTCGTAGACACCCTATAGGCCGATCACGCACGCTCCAAATCACAAGGTCAGAGCGTTTCCCTTCTGAAAGGCCTCTGAACGCTGCCATACTATCAAAAATAAGATGACAACATCAATATTGTCGCTTAGACACCAAAATCACCTAAAATGGAGACAGACCAATTTTAGAGTCAAGCTGGAATCATGGGATACGTGCCATAAATTTTAGAATTGACTCCATCAAAAGGCCCTAAACCATGCCTTCAACTTGTGTGCCAAAATAGGACACAATTCTTGGCTAAAAAATCAGCTAACACAACATTACAACGAAAACTCATATCAAAGAGAAGGGACATAAACTTACCGGCAAAATTCACCCTGAACAGAGTGTCACCGATAGAATCCACCCACTCTACCATGTAGCCCTTACAATAACGAGCGCGTGAACTTGGTAGAAATTGCAAAAAAGCCTAAAAGGGCCAAGGCTGCCACATGACCAACCTTAAATAGAGAGGCCCGATTGTTGGCCGGTCACGACCAAACAAAACCGTGAGGCCAGCTGCTTTTAAAAGAGGCAGCCCATGCACAAACATGCATGCCTAGGTTGTTAGCCTTTAGCGACCGTGAGGCCCAGGTGCGCTATCGCGGTGCCTCAACTAACAACAAAAGGCTTGGGCCTCCATAGTTCAACGGGATGCCCACGATTCATCTAGAACCTTGTGCGCAGAAACGAACTATGCTACCCCATCAAAAACAGCACTCCGTACTCAAAAGACACGTCAAAATTTCCATTCGAGGTTGTTTCGATATAAAGTGGGTCCCACTCCCAATTTCCATTTTAAGTCAAAATCCACGAGGGACCTTGGAATTGGCCTCAGGAACTAAATGAAGGGTTGTTTTAGACTAAAATTGAGACCTTTGAGCTAACCACGCTAACGGAGTTATCATACGAGCTCATGTACTTAGAGTGTTGACTAAAGTCAAACTAATGCTTCAACTTGAAGGTTAAAATGCCTAATCGCACGGACTCGCACTTAAAGCCTCGAGAGTCATACCGACCGTGCGACAGCCTAAAATATCCCTCCTAGAGCTGATAGAATCAATAGAATATAATTCTGAGGTCATCTTCTTGAATCTTTTATCAAAAATAACCTATCAAGGTTCAAAAACTCTAAAACACTAAAACTCGCATAAAAATCAAACGAATGACCAGGTGACCGAACTATCAGTCCAGCAAGTCATAAATGACTTGGAGTCGCTACAGGAATGCTCTAAACGATGAACAAGAGGCATAAACACAAAAATGACATGTAGGTCATTACAAGCTCCAACTCATAAGCTACACTACCAAGTCTCTTTGATATCCTGTAAGGACCAATATAACTGGGACTGAGCTTCCCTTTGTTACCAAACCTCATAACATCCTTCATGGGTGGAACCTTTAAATAGACCCAATCCTTAACCTCAAACTCCAAATCTCTCCTTCTTACATTTGTATAGGATTTATGATGACTTTGCATTATTTTTAGCCTCTCCTTTATAGTCCTCACTTTATCCATGGCTTAATGAACCAATTTTGACCCTATGAACTTAGCTTCACAAACCCCAAACCATCTAACAGGAAATCGACATATTTTCCCATAAAGAGCCTCATAAAGAGCCATTTGGATATTAAAGTGAAAACTATTATTGTAAGAAAAGTCTGTGAAAGGAAATTGATCATTCGAATTACCTTTGAAATCCATGACACATTCTCTAAGCTTATCCTCTATGGTCTGAATGCTGCACTCCGCTTGACGATTCGTCTAAGGATGAAAAATAGTACTAAGGTTTACCTTCAAACCTTAACTTTTCTGAAATGACTTCAAAAACTGAGTGAAGAATTGCACAACCATATCTGACTGATGGACAAAGGGACTCCATGAAGTTGAACTATCTAACGTATGTATAAACTGGAATTATCTTCTGCTGAATTTGTAGCCTTTACCAGCAAGGAATGGGCTGATTTAGTCATCCGATCAACAATCACCCAAATTGAATCATGTTGCCTGCGAGATCATGGCAAGCCAGTAATGAAGTCCAATAATATTCCACTAATATACTACTATAAACTCGTGGTAAATCTTTGTGGAACCTAGATGGATTGAATAACTTGAACTATGATCTTTTATCATGACCCTCTCTTGGAGCTCATCAACCTTTGTAACACGCAATCTACCTTGATATCTCAACACACCATCTCCCCTTTGTTAAAAAAAAATCTCCTTCTTCTTATGAACATTTGCCTTTATATTAAGTAAGATAGGCTCTTTGTCTTGCTTCTCCTTCACTTCTGACACTAATGGAGATTCTGCCCCACTCTTCACAACAACTCCACCTTTACTTTAATCTAACAAATGGACTCCCAAACGTTCAAGTCTGTGAACTTCTTTAGACAACTTTTTCTTTCCTTCCTCGACATGAGAAGTACTCCCCATGGACAACCAACTCAAGGAATCTGCAGCAACGTTAGCCTTACTTGGGTGATATAGAATACTCATGTTGTAATCCTTGAGTAACTCCGACCACCTATTTTGTGTGAGATTAAGCTCCTGCTTAGTGAAAACATACTGGAGACTCTTGTGGTCGATGAACAAATCCACATGAACTCCATAGAGATAGTGATGTCATATCTTGAGAGTAAAAACTACTTTTGCCAACTCGAGATCATGAGTCTGGTAGTTTCTCTCGTAAATCATAAGTTGATTGGAGGCATAGGCTATAACCTTACCATTCTGTATCAACATTCAATAAAGACCCCTTCTGTACCTTTTGGTTGAGTAAACACTGGAGCAGTAGTTAACCGAGTTTTCAATTCTTGAGAGCTTTCCTCACAAGCTTCAAACGATTGAAACTTAGTTGTCTTTTGAGTCCACTTAGTCAATGGAGAAGAAATAGAATAAAACCCCTCGATGAACCTTCTGTACTAACCTTCCAACCCCAAGAAAATCCATATATCAGTAGGGGATGTGGGTCTTGGTGAATTCTCCATTGCCTCTATCTTCTAAGTGTCGACTCGAATTCCTTAGAAAACACGCCATATAACTCTCGTTCTTTGAGAGTTTGGAGGACTATTTTGAGATGACTTGCTTGAACCTCCTCATTCTAAGAGTAGATCAGGATGTCATCAATGAACATGATAACAAACATATCCAGATACTACTTAAATAATATGTTCATGAGATTCATGAATGATGTAGGAGTGTTAGTCAAACCAAAGGACATAATAATGAATTCATAATGACCATAACGGGTCTTGAATGTTATTTTTCGGGATGTCAGTTTCTCTCACTTTAAACTTATGATAGCCAGATCTGAGGTCTATCTTAGAAAAATTATGCTTTATAAATAAGGTAAAAGTAATTCATTTCATGTTTTGTACATTGTTGAATCCTCTCCACAAGGGATCATTATTGAAATCTAAGACGGTCTGCATTTCCTAATTAGAATTATTTACTCTTGTCACTATTTTTAAATGTTGATAATAAGTACTTCCAATCAACATTATATTTATTCTTGAGGGCTAAGCATGCACAAGGCATGTAAAAATGCACAAGAACATTGAGACCTAGAGTGGCACCTGAACCCACATTAGTACATATATTTGACATACAAGTTGGAAAGATGTACTCCCTTTGTTCATTTTTACTTGTCCACAATTAACGTTTCACCCTTAATGAAAAATAAATTAAGTGCATATTTTACCATTATACTCATATTAATTGGTGTATAGGCTTTAATAAACTTGAGAACACCTTTTTTAAGATTTAAAAAAAGAGGATCAAAAGTATTCCCACATGCTTTTCAGTGTGACTCAAACCCTCAAGTTTAGTGGGTTTTTTTAATGTATTATGCCCTTTATTTTTAGAGTAATTGGAATGGATAAATCTGTAATTGCACATTTACTATCTCGTCTTGAAGATACATTATTTACATTTTACTCCCCAAAAAAGAAAAAAAAATGTTGTAATATGTTGTTTTAAGTTTTTTACTATTCATGAGTTGATTATTGTAATCTGTATGGTATTAAATATTTATTACTCTCTCCCTTTTTTCCTCTGTCATTTGGTTTGATTGAAGAGAAATATTTTCTCTCGCTCCGTCACACTCCTCTTTGTAAATTGTCCTGCATTTTTTATCTTAATAGTTGGATTTTTTGGATGAAAGGATGAATAAAAAGTGCAAAGGTTATGATTTTTTTTCTTGAATTTAGAATTTTTGGGGTGAAAGGTAGATTTTTTTTGCTTAATCATTTTTCCTTGGTTTAATTTTATTCTTCTCAAATTAAACAAAGTTTGTTCTTTCAAAGTGTGTATGAATGTGGTTTGAGGTTCTATGTCATTTGATTTGGTTTTAGTTTGTTATTAGCCCTTTTATCCTTTAAACTTTTAACAAAACCACTTAAAATTAGTCCAACAAAGATTAACCTTCTAAATAGTGTAAGAACAAGAGGCTTAATTGGATATCTTGGGTTTGAGGAAGATCTTATATACAATGGGATAGATTCTAAGGGAGTCATATAGCCAACATATGAATTTTGGAATTGAGGGGAAATTGATTGATTAATTGACAATTTACATATGTATCAATATTTTTCGGGTGATGATCATTGGTTGTTTAGTTCAGATTAATTAGATACCAATGATGCTCCTATTCTTCTTGAAGAAGACTATCTTATAATTAAAATAAAAATCCAATGGCTAGATACTTCTCTATGGAAAGAGAGTATGATTTTTTTTCTCAATTTAATAATCATTACCTATCACTATTAGATACTGATGAACTTCTTTTGTAGTTTTTCTATCTTCGGTAGCTATGCTTTCTTGTGAACCTTTTAGTGGGATTTTTTCCTTTTGTAATTTTGTTCCTGTGGAAGTTGGCTTAGTGTTGACTTAATTTGATGGATGATCCTTGTTGAATAGAAAAGAGGGATTTTTTGGTGTGGGGTGGGGCATTGAAGGCTCCGACTAATTAGTGGCCTAAAGGCAAAAATAAATGAGAGGTCTAACTCTTAATTTGTTATTTTGAAATGCAAAGTTATTTTTATTTTTTTAATGAAAAAAAATTATTTTTTCTATGGTCTTAAACTATATATGTATATATATATATATATATATATATACTAGTCTTTGGGAATGTGCGATGCACGTTTATCCCCTATTATTTTCATAAAATTTATACATGCCTAATTTTATATCTTCAAACCCACATTTCCAAAGACTGTTATTTTTATAAAATTTGTACATGCCCAATTTAATGTATTATTCTACTAAGTATGTTTTTTGTCAAACACAACAATATCATCTAATTTTAGCTCAATTTTAGGTATTACTCTCACTATTCCATTTTTTAGTTGTCATATTACGTTTTTTGAGAGTCAATTTGACTAATTTTTAAAGTTAATTTAGAGTACACTAATTTGATATTTTGAAATAAGAATTTAGATATTTAAAAACTATATGAAAAGTACTATAAATTGCATTTTTTTCATAACAATATGATGAAAAAATACATCTAAATTTTTTAGTTAAAGATTATATCGTTTGACTATTTAAAAGAAAATAATAGCAACTACAAAAGAATGGAGGAAGTAGTTCACGAAATAGGAAATGTTGAACTATGCAAAACTAATTAAGATAATATAACATCTAACATTATCGGAGTTGCTGATATAGAATTAACGTTGATACTTATATAATTAAAAAAATTGATTAAAACACTTAAATAGGACTAACTTGCTTTTTACCAACCAAAAAAGGCACAAGTATATAAATAATGATGCATCACATTCGAGGCAACCATGTTATTTCCATGTATACATGTCCAGTAACAAATTATCTTTAGAATGTGATACATAATCTTTAGGTTTAGTCAAAAGTATGTAATTTTATTTTGGTTAAAATATGCAACAAGAAAATAACAAAAAAAAAATCATTTCATACACTAAACACCCTTTCAAGAAGTAGCATATATTAGGCAACCATGGTTACATCTCCATGCTGGTTTACTACTAAATCATCAAAAACTCAATTATGCTAAATCATGATTATAACTTCTAAACTCTTCGTGTATGGAGAAAATGAATGAAAAAATTGGGTATATTTTATTAGGAAAATAAATCCTTGATTGATTACATGTATATTAACATTTCAAAAGTTAATATTGCAATAAAGATCGGAAGATGAAGCAATTCAAGATTGACATTAAATAAACATAATTAAGTACAAAAGATGTGATACAAAGTTCAAGAAATAGTAAATGCACATTATTAAGTCTATGGAATTCAAAATACACATTTCACAATCTATAAGGAGAAGCCTAAACATTCAAGTTATTCATATACTAATGACATACGGTTAAATGTATATAGTCTCTTACTATTAACTGATTTATTAATTGTATGAATAGTATTTACTACAACTTTTGGGTTTTCTAGGTGTTGTATACTATAATATTATATAATTACTATCTAAATATAATTATATAAATATTTTATAACATTTTAATTTAGAGTAGCTTTTTTTAATGGCATTATTGTAGTAACTCAATTTTATAGGGACATTTTGGTATTTCAACTTTCAACTTTTTTTGTTCCCACTTATATATGCACGTGAATATCAAGCATAACACACTATTTTTTAAAATAATGTGAATATTATTTTAAAAAAGTTAGTTACTATCTTAGTAACACCTCTTAAATATACTTTCTCTTCCCTTCTCTATAGTGCATTACTTTTGTATTATTGTATTGTTGGTGTTCTTACTTTTAATATAATATAATATAAATAAATATTGTTATAAAATATTAAGATATATTAAATTTGATGTCTTTTAGTTGGAGTATTAGATTAATTTATCATTCATGTCAGGGAGTGTTCTAATTTCACTGAACTTTGAGATTGTCAACATCTGTAAATTAAACTTCGGGTTTTAAGAAAAGAAGAATAGAAAACATAAAAAAAACGTAGTTTAAAAATGTGAGAAAACCTCTCAGTTTATAGTTAAGTATTAGTATGTGCATATTATTCCTTATCATAAAAATATAGAAGACATACTAAATAGGGTGTTTTAAGAAGAAGAAGAATAATGAATACTTTTTTAAAATGTAGTGTAAATATTTGAGGAATTCCATCTTTTTATAGCCAACAAAGGGTAGTGTATGAAAAATTATTAATTGTGCCATATCAAAAAGAGTCACAACCCTTAAGAAAAGTCACAACTCATCGGAAAAGTCATAACTCTTCAGAAAAGTCACAATCCTTCGAAAAAGTTACAACTCTTCCAAAAATTCGCAACCCTGTAGAGAAGTCACTACTCTTCAAAAACGTCAAAACTCATCGGAAAATTTATAACTCTTCGAGAATGTCACAACCCTTCAATGTCAAATGTGTCTTCCTTTAATATAATATAATACACATAAATAAATATAATACAACATAAAATATAGAAGATAAACTACATTTG
Source organism: Solanum chiquidenum (assembly GCA_029582725.1). Classification (NCBI taxonomy): domain Eukaryota; kingdom Viridiplantae; phylum Streptophyta; class Magnoliopsida; order Solanales; family Solanaceae; genus Solanum; species Solanum chiquidenum. The sequence continues at coordinate 12,489 of JAJOOS010007319.1, forward strand.
GTGTTTTAAGTTAGGTAGTATAGATAAATAAAAAAGATAGATATAGATTGGTCTAATTTTAATTTGATATGAAATTTTTAAAAAACAAAGAAGACTTTTAATTCAAGGATCATATGTAGAATATATAAAAATCTATTTTAACTTTGTGGTCTAAAAGATGCGTCCTCACCCCAAGAAAAAAGAACATTCTATATTAAACTGAATAAAAATAAAAGTACACTAAATAAATTAGAGACGGAAGAGTACTTAGTAAATGTGGTTTAATCTCTTCAAATAGGTTTTTGATCAAATACTTTTTCTCCAAAAGTGTAAGAGTTTTCAGATTCTGAACACCAAGTTGTAGTTTCTGCAACGGAAAATTATTGAACTTCCTGTCAAGTAGAAGTTGCTGCAAAAATATATTTTATGGTTATGAAAATGAGTGCATATTAATTATGAAGATACTCTTGTCGTTTGAAGTTGAGTTATTTCATTCTCCTTGTTGCATCATTTTTTGTTGAACTATCTAATTTACCCACAAAAAAATATTGTAATTGCATAATTGAACAACTCTCACAATCTTCCTTGTTTTAAGAAGAAGAATAGAAAACATACAAAATTCGTAGTTTAAAGTGTGAGAAACACCCCTCTATTTATTGACAATTAAGGATAGCATGAAAAGGTGCTTATCGTATCTTTTCAGATAAGTCACAATCCTCCAGAAAAATCACAATTTTTCGGAAATGTCATAACTCATCAAAAAAATCATCATTCTATAAAAAAGTCACACCCATTCGGAAAAGTCACTACCCATCAATGTGAAAAGGTGTGTTCTTTTAATATAATATAGTGTAAATAAATATAATATTAAATACATAATATATACTAAATTGGGTGTTTTAAGTTGGGGTATTATAGTAATTGAACATTCAAGTTAGGGAGTTCATGCTTTTAAGGTAGTATAGATAGATAGATATAGATATATATTTATATATGAAAATATTTTTTTATCTTGTGGTCTTAAACATGACATGTGGAAGATAAATTTAAAAAGTGAGAAAAAAAAGAAAAAAAAACATTCTTTAATGTTTCAAAACGAACTAGACAAATAAATTGAAAGGCACAATTTGTTAAAAGATATTTGAAACAATTCTATTATTACTAAAATGGGGACGTCAAATTTGGTGACCTAAGACGGATTCCTCATTTTTAAAGGCATTGAGCCGCCCCTGGCGGGGTGGGTATGGCTTGGAATGAGGGATCATTTACCCCACGTGCATGTGGGGTTGCGGTTTGGGGAAGCCTTGCGGTGGTTAAACACTTTAAGGATAGAGTTTTCCCTTTAGGTAATCTCGAGTATGATATAAGGAAATCCAGTATAAAGTTATAAGTTATTTAATATGTCGAATTATGTTCCTTTGTTTTCCTCCGAGTGCATTCGATTCTCAAAGAAGTACTTCAGTCATATATCCAAAATATATGTGGACAAGATAGTAAGAACGGGAAGTGATTTTCTTGCTAGGAGCTCCAACAAGTTACCATTAAATTTATTATATAACACTAATCTATTACCAGTACAAGTAACTCTACATGTATTTAAAATCTTGTAAAATATGAAAGTACTTTCCATATGGTAGTGAGGAATAAGTTAGTATGTAACAATATTATCTTTATAGATGATAATATACACTAGACTTTCAACATGTTGCTTTAAAGATCTTCTTGTGTAACACATATGTTCTTTGTATGTGCTAACCATTGTTTTCTCGTGTCTCTTTCATGTGCTTTGTGCACACTTTAAGTTTTTCATTTCAAAAGAAGATTTCAAAATCTCAACCAATCAGTCTAACACACAACAAAACATTTTTATTGCAGCTCAGATGGATAACAACAATTCTAACGGTGACAACTTGACCTTTAGTGGGAATTCAACCCATACTAATGTGCCAAGAGATGTAGGCACAACTGAAAGTATTGTTGGTAATATCCTACCCCAAATCGAGGAACATCGGACAGCCTACCAAGAACTTTATCATAGATATCTTTCTCTTTTTCCTACTGAAAACCTTATTCCAGTTAAGTTTCTTCAGTTAGCCAAGGTTGTTTTGTTTATCTTTTCCATGCCTTATCAATTAAACTGCGTTTATTACTTGATTTGAAACTTAATCGTGTGCTTATATTTAATTTAGGTGTTTGTGCTTAGATAAAAAGATGCCAACTCAGAAAACATTTATTGTTATTTTTCAATAATTCTTGGTTGAGTTATTCTCAATTGAAAATATTCCAAAAAATATGACTTGTTTTGATAGCATTCAACTCCTAATTGTAACCTAAAATCTTGTGGTCCTAAATTAATGTTATGTCAAATGTACCAAAATTTCCTTTAATCATGTGGCTTTAAACATGTTACATAGAAAGTTGAAATTAAAGTGTTACTCTTTTCATTTTCTTGATGCCTTGGATATCCCTTTCATCTCTTTGTTAGTTGATGGTTCTTAAAGTCTTGTAAACTTGTATGTTTTTCCATTTTAGATGCTTTTTCTATTTTGTTGTTCAATGAGTCTGCTCCTAAATGAGTTTCAATATTTCAGAAAAGATATGGAGATGATGGGCAGGTAATGCTTTGAAAACACAATAATTTAGAGTTTGATACTTGAATTTTCTTTTTATGGATATGTTATCCTATTATATGGTGTTTTATCTTTTAGGCCATTTTGGAACTGCACATGCGTATAACTTCTGGATTAAGATTAATGGCTTTTTACTTAAGCATTAAAGTCCATACATACCAATTGCCCAAGTCAACAAGTCTTGACAGCAAGGAGCATTGCTCCATATGTTTGGTAAGTGACACCTAATTTTAGAACCTCACCCCGAAACTGTAAGCTTATTTAAGTTTGGTTCTGACCTTCTCCTTTTTTGGGACATGTTTGTCTTAGGATGACTATTACGACAAGGAAAAACTCACTAAAATGAATTGTGGTCATTTATTCCATTTTGGTTGTATTAGAGAGTGGATCAAGCTCAATAACTCTTACCCTATTTGCAAGAGGGATGCATCTGCAAGAATCAGTTAAATTTTTGGTTGGGTGGACTAACTAGTGGAGTGGCACCATTAAGCTCAAGAGAGTTGAATTAAACTTGAAATTAAGGAACCATTCAAAGTTTGAGAAAAATAATGGTCTTTAAGTTTGATGTGTTTTCTTTCTTTTTCGACTATACTATGTTTTATCCAGACTTTGAAGCTGAGTGTAACAAATTGACACAGTGAAACACCAACCACACTTATATTAATACCCTTTCTCTCAACTTACAAGTAGTAGCTATATTGAAATCCTTAGAATCAGAAATACAAGAGGAACTTGCAGAAGTAGTAAAACTAATGATAGAAGAAGAAGGAGGTGAGGACTTGGAAGAAATTGAGAGAGAAAGAGTGTCCAGTGATAACAAAAGTACTGTCCCCTGCACTGCTCCACTCACAATGCTTTATGCCTACTGCTTTGCCAATTTTACCCCTTTTCACGTGAACTTCCCCCTTTCCACACGTAATCCCCAAGTCTTTTAGGAGGAATGATCTTTCTAGCAGTCTTACGTGGCAGTCCCATGTGCTCATCCAGAGTGGCATCCCAGTCAACAATCGTCTCATTCACAACATTACTCCCTTCCTGGAAAGCAACCTTGTCCTCAAGGTTGGACTTAGCGAGATCTTCTGTAGTAGGAACACTCAGATGTAGAGGAGTCACTTGCTGATCCGGGGTGCCAACACAACGCTTCAACATAGAAATATGGAAAACATAATGGATTTTTGCAGATTCAGGCAGTTCCAAGCGATAAGCAACAGGACCAATGCGTTTTAACACCTGATAGGGCCCAAAATAACGCCTCCCAAGCTTATGATCTCGCTGCAAGCGTAGAGTATTCTGTCTGAATGGCTTAAGTTTGACATACACCCAATCACCCACTTCAAGGAAGGTATCAGTCCTAGACTTATCAGCCAACCGCTTCATGTGATTCTGAGCCTTCAACAAATTGTTTTTGAGGATGTGCAAGACTTCATCCCGCTGCAACAGATAGGACTCAACCAGTTCGCTCGCACTACTCCCCAAAATGTACCTAGCAACAGTAGGAGGTTCATGACCATATAGTGCCTGGAAAGGGGTCATACCAGCTGAAGTGTGATATGAAGTATTATACCAAAATTCTGCCCATGTCAACATAGCAACCCATTTGGAAGGCACCTCAGCGACGTAGCAACGCAAATATTGTTCCACACATTTATTAAGAGCCTCAGATTGTCCATCTGTTTGAGGATGATAGGCTGTACTCATGGCTAAAGTGGATCCTTGCAAGCGATTAATCTCTTGCCAAAAAGAATGCAAGAACCGCGGATCACGATCTGTCACAATAGAACGAGGAGGGCCATGGAGCCTAATAATACCCACCACAAAGGCCTCAGCTACTGTATGAGTCGAGAAAGTAGATGGCAATGGAATAAAATGACCGTACTTAGTGAGGCGGTCGATTACTGTCATGATCGTGGTCTTTCCCTTTGAGCTCGGAAGACAAGTAATGAAGTCCATTGAAATATCCTCAAAGACCTGGTTTGGAATCGACAATGGTTGTAGTAGCCCAGCAGGATGTAGGTGAGAATCTTTCATTTGCTGGCATATATGACACGCAGCCACAAAAGTTTGTACATCCTTGCGCATCCGTTTCCAAAAGAAATTAGATGACAAACGATGGAATGTGCGCGCAACCCCGGCATGTCCTCCTATAGCAGTAGCATGGAACTCAAGTAGTAATTTATGACGTAAGGGAGAGTCCGAGGGAATCACTATCCTACCTTTATAAAATAACATCCCTTCTTTGAACTGATAGTCATCAAAAAATTTATCCCCAAGATTCAAGGCTTGCTGTATTGCTACTAACTCGGGGTTGGTCTGATTCAACTGCTTTAAATCAACCTCTATAGCAAAAGAATTGACTGAAATAGTCATGAGAACAGCCTCTGAAGTGCGCGACAAGGCATCTGCGGCTGTGTTCTGTTTTCCAGGCCTATACAAGATACGAAAGTCATAGCTGACAAGTTTAGTGAGCCATTTTTGTTTCTCAGGGGTCTGTATAGTCTGGGTAGTTAAGTTACGCAGTGATTGTTGATCAGTAAGGATAGTGAACTGACGCCCCAATAAGTATTGTCGCCATTTACTCACAGCTTGAGTAATGGCAAACATCTCTCGGTGGTACGTTGAAGCTTGTTGCATCCTAGAGCTTAACTTTTGGCTAAAGAAAGCAATAGGGTGGCTTTGTTGTGACAAAATAGCTCCAATACCTCGCCCAGATGCATCAGTTTCCACCTGAAACTCCTGACTGAAATTGGGCAAGGCCAGAACAGGGGTAGAGCTTAATCGAGATTTTAAAGTGTTGAAAGCATGTTGCTCAACTGCTGTCCATTTGAAGGAATCCTTGCGCAACAGGTCAGTTAAAGGACCTGCAATAGCTGCATAATGGTGAATAAACCTACGATAATACCCAGCTAGCCCAAGGAAACTACGAACTTCTTTCACTGATCTTGGTGGCTGCCACTGCCCAATGGTACTGATTTTGTCTGTATCTACTGAGAGTCCTTGAGCAGAGATGATGTGGCCAAGGTAATCAATAAAGGATTGACCAAACAAGCATTTCGAGCGTTTAGCCACAAGTTGATGTTGCCTCAACAACTGCAATACCACTGCTAAATGCTCTAAATGATCACTCCAAGATGCACTATAGACCAATATATCATCGAAAAACACCAGAACAAAGCGACGCATATGTGGACGAAAAATCTCAGTCATAGTAGCTTGAAATGTCGAAGGGGCATTTGTCAATCCAAACGGCATTACTAAAAATTCATAATGACCATCGTGAGTACGGAAAGCTGTCTTAGCCACATCTTCAATCTTGACCCTTATTTGATGGTAACCTAATAACAAGTCCAACTTTGAAAAGACTTGAGCACCATGTAGTTCGTCAAACAACTCATCAATGGTTGGAATAGGGAAGCGATCTCGAACTGTGATGGCATTGAGTGCCCGATAATCAACACAAAAGCGCCATGTGCCATCCTTCTTACGGACTAATAACACCGGTGATGAAAATGGACTGGTGCTGGGCCGTATAATTCCATCTTTAAGCATATCTTTCACCATCTACTCCATGACCTGCTTTTGGAAGTGTGGGTACCTATATGGTTTAACATTCACTGGTTGTGCCCCTGTGACGAGGTGTATGGAATGATCCTGAACACGAGAAGGTGGCAATCTTGTGGGTTTCCGAAACACATCATGATACGACTCCAATAGACCACTCAAATCTGTGGTCATTTCACCTGCACAACTCCCTTCAGGAGTAATCATTGCCAAAAAAAAATACGAAGCAATAACATCAGTCGTTGTCATACGCCTTAAACTATGCAACTGAATTTGGTGAGCATCCGTGGGTGAATCCCCCTGCCATAACCACTTAGACCCATGTAAATTAAATTCAAATTCTCTTGTTGCATAATCAGTTATAACACGCCCCAACGTAGCCAACCATGCCACTCCAAGGACTACATCAGCACCTTGGAAAGGTAAGACATAAAGGTCCTCGACTATAGTACACCCTTGAATCAATACAGTGACTTGCTTCACCACACCTTCACACGGGAGCCTTTGTCCACTGCCCACCATAACTGTAAAACGGGGAATGACCTCAACTTTGAGCTGAAGTTGTTTGGCCGCACGTGGTTGCACAAAATTATGAGTACTTCCGCCATCCACTAAAACTTGGACTGGTGACCCATTTACCTTTCCAGTGAATCGTAATGTGGAGGGTGAAATTCCCCCAGATAAAGCATGATAAGAAATAGATGATTGCTCCTGTAATTCTAAACCTTGTGATTCCTCCACTAAGAAATCCTCATCGACAAACGGTTCTGGCAAGCTAGGGTCCAAATCGGATCCATCGGGTTCACCAGTGAGCAACATAAGTTGTGGGGGTTTCTTACACTTGTGTCCCAATGAGTACTTCTCCTCACAATAATAACATAGTCCCCGCTCACGGCGGCTCTGGAGCTCTGCATGAGTGAGCCTTCTAAGAAGAGTGTGGTTCGAAGAGGAAGGCGAGGCACTGTAAGGCGTTAAAGAAGAAGAGGGATTTTGATTTAGAGTTGCAGAATTTGGGGTAGGCAAAATGGGAGTTGATCTAGCAAAAGCTGGCCTAGCATGTCCTTTCTCAGCTTGGATCCGTCGCTCATGTATATGGGCTAAATTAAGTGTCTCTTCATAACTCGTAGGCTTATGGACCAAAACAGAGTTCTTAATATCTTCACGAAGCCCAGAAATAAAGAGACGTACCATTCGGTTATCATCCATGTCGTCAGTCTCGTTTGCAATGATCTCAAATCTGGACTGAAAATCGGAGACAGTGGTCATCTGCCGGAGCTTCGCTAAACGTCCCTCGGCGGACTCCAATCCTTTTTTATGGAAACGGATCCGCACCTTCGAAGCAAAGTGCTCCCAATCCACCAGTTGTTTATTTCGAAAAAGCCACCGATACCATTCCAATGCATCCCCGTCCAGATAGAAAGAAGCAAGTGACAAACGCTGGTCTTCTACAATCTTGTAAAATTCAAAATATCGTTCTACCTGAAAGATCCAAGCCTCTGGATTCTCTCCACAGAAACGTCCAAACTCCACCGAAGCTGGCTTGTGACGGAGGTTAAGGGTTGTCGGAACACGGTCATCATGTGAGTCCCTCTCTGGGCGCTGGGTTTTGCTTCCTACCACTTCCAGTAACAAAGAGCGAATATCTGCGAGAATGGAGTCCTTCATACCCTGAACTGATTCTTCAACAAGTGACTTGAGTCTTTGGTCATCCATGGAAGACCTCTGGATGAAAGCACCAATGTAACAAATTGGCACAGTGAAACACCAACCACACTTATATTAATACCCTTTCTCTCAACTTACAAGTAGTAGCTATATTGAAATCCTTAGAATCAGAAATACAAGAGGAACTTGCAGAAGTAGTAAAACTAATGACAGAAGAAGAAGGAGGTGAGGAACTTAGAAGAAATTGAGAGAGAAAGAGTGTCCAGTGATAACAAAAGTACTGTCCCCTGCACTGCTCCACTCACAATGCTTTATGCCTACTGCTTTGCCAATTTTACCCCTTTTCACGTGAACTTCCCCCTTTCCACACGTAATCCCCAAGTCTTTTAGGAGGAATGATCTTTCTAGCAGTCTTACGTGGCAGTCCCATGTGCTCATCCAGAGTG
>JAJOOS010007320.1:0-33009 GCA_029582725.1 Solanum chiquidenum
ATGTATGTGGTTTATATTGTGCCTAATGTGTTAAAGGTTCATGAAGTTTCTCTAAAAAGGCATGATGCATGGTTTCCAACTAAATGTCCTCTTAAAAGCATGTTTTTGCATGGTTATCATACTTAGTGCATTCTTGTACTAACACCATTATTCTTCATATTTTTACACCAAGTGTAGGTGGTGGTGGCTAAAGGACTTTCCTAGAAGTGACGAGCTTGGCATACTATTCCCAAGTTCGAGTGTGTCCTTAAAGATTCAAGGACCTTTATGTTAAAGAGTTTCCTTAAGTTCAATGTATTATATAGTAGTTTCTTTTGTATTGTAAGGGTCGTGTCCCTCTTGTGTTGTAGTCGTGTTTTAAGATGGCTACGCCGAGACGTAGTATTCCAATTTTGTATTAAAGGTTTAAATGAGGTGACTTTCTAAGTCTTGTGTTATATTATGAAAAGTTTTAAATTTTCCGCTAATTTTCTATGATAATGCAATGACGAATGCTAAGGGCTTGTATAAGACCTCCGAGTGGTCGAATACGCCGGTAACGATTAGGGGGTGCTCTCGGGTCGTTACACTATCTTTGGACAATGTCGCACATATTGAGTAAGAAAGAAAGGAACTAGCAAAGGATATTCAGAGGCTTGCTTGCTTAGGAGTTCGCCTTATGAGCATATCACATGGTGGTGTAAAAGTGCTGAATGGGGCAGAAATTTCATTCGTAGCGGAGGTTAAGGAAAAGCAAGACAGTGATCCGATATTGCTTCAACTGAAGAGTGCAGTTCATTAGTAGAGAGTTGAGGTATTCTCCTAAGGGGGAGATGGTGTGCTTTGCTATCAGGGTCAATTATGTCTCCCTAAGGTGGGTGAGTTGAAACAACAGATTCTTACAGAAGCCCATATTTCCAGATATTCAATTCATCCAGGTGCTACTAAGATGTACCGTGATCTGTGGGAAGTCTTTTGGTGGAATGGTATGAAAAGGGATATAACTGATTTTGTGGCTAATTGCCATCAAGTTAAGGTAGAAAATCAGAAGCCATGAAGTATGACTCAAGAGATCAACATTCCTACTTGGAAGTGGGAAGTTATCAACATGGACTTCATTACAGGTTTACCTGGTACTCGCAGACACCATGACTCTATTTGGGTGATAGTTGCTAGAGTTACTAAGTCTTCACGCTTTTTGGCTGTTAAGACTACGAATTCGGCGGAGGACTCCACCAAGTTTTAAATTAATGAGATAGTCATGTTACATGGAGTTCCTTTGTCTATCATCTTAGATAGAGGTCCTCAGTTTACCTCTCATTTCTTGAAGTATTTTTAGAAAGGTCTTAGTGCTCAAGTAAATCTTGGCACAACATTTCACCCGTAGACGGATAGTCAAATAGAGCGTACCATTTAGACCTTAGAGGACATGTTGAGATCTTGCGTGACCAATTTCAAGGGTAGTTGGGATCATCACCTTCCTCTTATAGAGTTCACCTACAACAACAGTTACCATTCCAGCATTCAGATGTCCCCTTATAAGGCATTGTATTGGCATAAATATAGATTCCAATTGGTTGGTTTGATGTAGGGGAAGCTGCCTTGATAGGGATAGATTTGGTTTATGATTCTATGGAGAAACTTTAGCTCATTAGAGATAGACTTAAGACAGCACAAAGTCGCCATAAATCCAATGCAGATGTAAGGAGAAGGGACTTGGAGTTCCAAGTTGATGATTGGGTTTTTCTAAAAGTGTCGCCTATGAAGGGAGTGATGAGATTTGGAAAGAAAAGGAAGCTCAGTCCAAGATATGTATGCCATTACAAGATCTTTAAAAGAGTTAGTAAAGTGGCTTTCGTGTTAGATTTGCCAGCAGAACTAGTAGCAGTGCATACGGTCTTCCACATTTGGTTGTTGAAGAAGTGTGTGGGTGATCCATCATCTATTGTACCTTTAGAAAGTGTAGCTGTGAAGGATAGTCTCACTTATGAAGAGGTATAAGTTTAAATTCTTGATCGTTGAGTTCGAAGGTTGAGAAACAAAGAAGTCATTTTAGTTAAGGTCTTGTGGAGGAGTCAGTTCGAAGAGGGAGCGTCTTGGGAAGCAGAAGAAGCCATGAAGGCCAAGTATCCTCATCTCTTTCCTTCCAATTCCATTCTAGCTTGAGGTAATAGTTCCTCTTAAGTTTTTCATTCATTCCTGTGTAGCTTCAGTCTTTGAACCATGTTCCTTCAGTTTGTACTTGCATTTTCAGCGTATTTGCATGTTCTCGGAACTTAGTTCAGTCAAAAATAATTTCTAGTAATTAGTGGTAGGGTTTACAGCTCTTTCCCTACCTATCAAACTAGTTTATACTTCATTCATGGATGAATGTTCTCAAGGGGGAGATATTGTAACACCTCGGAACCCTGTCATAGAAAATCCAGCTGAAAATCACAAGAATCAGTGAACCATGGCAGGGTTCACGGACCGTGATAGGGTCCACGGTCCGTTGATCTGCCCATGGACTCCAGTACCTTCCATCCAAGGTGGACCACAGAGCCCTTCATGGGTCGTAGATTATCTCACGAGTCATGCTAGTACTTGTGGAAGTAATACAAAATCCACTTGGCTAAGACGTCAGACCATGGGGACTTTCACGGGCCGTGATCTTGACGATGAGCCATAGTGGGTTCTATGAAGTCGAGCTAGTGTAGCCCTTATCCTAGGTGAAGGACCACGAGGACTTTCAAGGTCCGTGATCCTTCACACGGTATGTGAAGTGGTCCGTGATTCAGTCAGATTCTTGATTCCTCTCATATTATCTAGACCTAGGGTTTCTAGAATTTCAGCAGACTATTATGAATTAGTTACTTTAATGTTCATAATAAGATTATCATGAATTTATTTTTGTTTTGCATAGATTCTTGCATAAACTTAGAAGCCTATTTATGTAGTTATTTTAGTTCATGAACTACACATACTAGGTCAGTTATTTCAAGTATACATACCTCAGATTCGAATAATTCATTATCAGTATATTAATGTTGCATTTTAAGTTAACATGTCAGTATTTTGAGCTATACAATATTACAGAAATTTAGTCATAAATTATTAATTACATAATCAATTGGGAGTAGCTTAATACCCAGTGGACTATGGTCAGTCACCCTCAAGTCTGAGAACTACGTACCCTCGTAGGTTGCAAGTCCCCTCTTTGGGCATCAATTTAGTGATCACGCCAGTTATTCCTCTATACCTTTGGCAGGGTATATTGGGTCCTCTTGATGGGGTGTATACATAGGACTCCACATTTAGCTCATGTGGTTTTATATCGGTTATTAGTAGGTCCCACAGTCAGATTCTATTGTATTGACCATGTTATCAGCTACAGTCAGATTTCAGTTTCAACATGTTATAAACTTGGTCGTTGCATTCATTTAAATCTTGTTCAACATATTTAGTATAGCATCTTGATTATCTCATATCATTGTTCAGTTATATGTCTTATTCAGTTATGTTTGTTTTTCAGCTTTACTATATCCTGCATGCTCAGTACATTTCCAGTACTGACACATACTTTGCGCTACATCTTCTCGTGATGTAGGTTCAGGTCCTCAGCTTCCAGATCACGCATAGATCAGTTCATAATCTTCAGCTTGGCAGCTTTAGTGGTGAGTCCTCATTCTCCAAGGATGAGAGACATGTTTTCTTTCTTTTTTTAGACTTTACTTTTAGTTTTGCTAGATTTAGCTGGGTCATGTGTCAGTACTTCTAGTCAGTTAGAGGCTTATTTCAGGCTTAGATATATTTAGTATTAGCACTTGAGTTTTATTTCAGTATCTTAAACTCTTCTCAGTTTTATATAAATACAGACTAAGAATGGGTTTACCCATTATTTCAGTTTATCTTATGATTTAGCTTTCACACTATATTCTCTTACTTCAGTTTATTTAGTATGCTTATGATATGCCAACATGGTTAGCTTGGGATCACTCGTGATTCTAGGTCTCATTTCCGCGTCCTGGGGGTAGCTTCGGGGTGTGACAACTGTGAGAAGTATGTGGGGTTTGATTAATTAAGTATTTTTAAGATTGTGATGGGAATCATACGAGTTTACTATATGTACCAAAAAATTGAAAGATAGAGTCAGATGAATGGAAATGTTTGATATGGGTACTATGGAAGGAGTATCTTGTGTTATTCTACCTTTCCTCTGTACATTTTTATGTGACCATCCTCTTCGTTGTAGACATTATTTGAAGTTTGTTTCACTTCTTATTCCACACATGTTTCTACATCCATGGATGAATCCGTAGTGGTGGATTGGGTGTACCAATCTTGTGACTGTCCTCTTGGTAGGATAGGATACTTTGTTAGACTTGGTTATTTTAGATATGACATATTTGGTGTAGTCTTAGAGCAATTGAACTACCTTACTGATTCTACACACACTACTTTACTCATGAGAGCTTATAGAAGAACTACTATAAATAGTTACTGTTGTACGACAATCTTAATATTCATCTCCACATTGAGGTCACATTTCAGTTATGTGTGGATGAAGGTGGGGGCCAACATATCTAGTTCTATTTTTCTTAACAGTTGTCTATAATCACAACTATTGATCTAGTACCACGACAGTGTTGTTAGAGGTTCTATATGCTTGGGTGTATTGCTTGTTGGGTGGTTAGATGATCATTTTCTTCTTTGGGTTAGATAAGTTTGATCCTCTCTTGATAAGTATCTGATGTCTAAAGATCAATTTTTTATAACTTAAGCTCTTGAAAAGATTGTGTTATGAAAAGAAAATCTTGATAAGATCTGTGACGGTTTGTGCATTATGAGTGAATGATTTTTGGTTCAAGTTCAATTCTTGTATTAGCCGGTTTCAATTCCGAATGTTATCTTGGTTATGAGATAAAAGATTTGTCATGATGGCTGTGTTATGGTAAGTGGGTTTCAGTTTCGATTGGAGTCATGGATTAGTCTTCGACTTGATAATCACTCCTAATTTGTAGATCTTCAAAAGTTTGATTTGAAAGTTCAGTTCGTAGTAGTTGATCTTGATGAAATTGTCTTAAGGAGGAGATCACTTAGAGAGATGGACACTAACTTTTGAACATCATACCTCATGCTTTTGGTAACATCAATTATTCTTCCTTCTTGTTCCTTATGTTCGAGGACAAACATGGTGTTTAGTGGATTATAATGTAATAACTCAAAAGGTCATTTTTGAAAATTTTCATAAAGTACCATTTTATCCTTTCCGATGGTTGCCGCGAGTCATTTTTATTTAGTCGGTGAAGGTCGTCTAGAAATTTTGAACTATTCGTTTAGCTATATTTAATTAATTTGTGGATAAATTTTAAATAATTAATTTATTTTGTTGATGGCTAATTGGCCAAGTCTGAAATTTAATTAAGACCCTATTACCACTTGGACCATAAGAATGAATTAAAAGTAATTGGATTTTAACAAATTTGAGTTATATCTCAAAAAGGAGCCATGTGGCGGGCACGCAACCACTAAGAAGAATGATATGTGTTTCAGGTAAGAATTTCTATTTAAGATCTACGAGATTGTGAATTTTAAAGATGTTTAGTTTTAATTTTTCTTGAATCTTGCAATCATTATATTCCCACAACTTTGGATAATTTTGATTGGTTTGTAGGTAATATATTTAGAATTTATCCTAAATGTCAGACGGTGGTATTGATTTTATTTAGCACTAGGAAAATATGATGGCTATTTTAATTATTGAATTTTATATGAGAATTTATTTTATACTAAGTAGATCAAAAAGTAATGGCTGCTCCATTCCTTGAAATTGTATTCTAGTTCTCATAAATTATACTCTCCTTATTAAATGTATAAATATTAGAATCTGTAAATTTTACAAGCTTGATGTTAAATATGATGAATTTGGTTTACATTTGTTCGTACCCCATATGTTTTCAAAAACAATGGTCAAGATATGTTGTGTTGTATAATTTTTTCATGGAATATAAATTTGGGGCCTACGATTTATGATAATTTAATTTTAATGGAATTTTAGCTTTATCTTTGCGGTCTGGAATTTTATTTTATTTTGGGTGATTTTTTGGGTCTAGGCTAGTCACAAAGTAATATGGGTTTTGTTAGTTTGAAATATCATTGTAATTATTTAATTGAATAGATATTTTTGATTTGGAAGACCAACGAAAGGGGAACGCTCAAGTCCCGGAGTGAATTGTTGATTAATTGAGGCAAGTGGATTTCTAAACCCTTGTTAAGTGCATAGAATCGTGTATTTCCTTGTGGTATGTGTTGGGGAGTAATGGGAATTGGTGATGGTTGAATTGTCTATGTTGAATAATTCTAATGATGGAAAAAGGGTAATAAAAAGGTAATGTGATTAATTGTTGGTGTATGATGTTGGAGAATGATTTGAAAGGATTATTGATTAATTGTTGATATTGTATCACGGTTGTGTTGTTGTGAATTGTGCATTGTTATGAAAATGGTCATTTTCTCATTATTTGTACTTACATGTCATTTGCATTGGTTTTAACAGATGGTTTTGATAAGTGTTATGTGAATTGATGAAGAATAAGAAATTAAAAAGGATGTACCATTTCGAGGGACGTGTCACACGCCATCACAGATACTATATTTCGAGGGACGTGTCACGCACCGCGAGGGATACTATATTTCGAGGGACGTATCACACACCGCAATGGATTCTATTACCGAGGGACGTGTCACACGCCGTGATGGATGCATGAATAGATATGTCCCCCATGGGTCTCGGACTGAGAGACAACTGGTGTGTATCACTACGTCAGACATGCATCACTATATTTGACACTACATTTCATTGTATTACACGTCTTTATCATTAGAGAACTTGATATTGTGTTTTGCTGATCTTGTGAGTGCCTTTCTGTGGAACTTGTAATTGATGAATATTGAGCTTGTTGGAGAGGATATGTAATTGTTAGAGTGTTGTTGTTGAGCTGTGTGTTGTGTAAATTGTGAACTATTAGGTTGGGCTGGTTTTATGCAGGTTGTAGTTGTAGTGGTTGTGATTGATGAATATTGAGCTTGTTGTTGAGGATATGTAATTGTTAGAATGTTATTGTTGAGTTGTGTGTTGTGTAAAGTATTAACTGTTAGGTTGGACTGGTGTTATTGTAATACTTTAGAGGCTTGTACATGTGACAACCAGGTTTGGGGTTTTTATTAAGTTGACTTAGTTATCTGTACTTATGATATTTTGAGATTTTAATGTCTTACTTTCACATAGTTTGTGATATTTGGGTTTTAGGCTGACTTGTGTTAGTGGGAGAAAATGAGTGCCATCACATCCCTTTTTGGGTCGTGACATCTAAACTGATTTGAATCATTGGGATCCTTGAGTTGAGTTGTTCATGTCCATAATTATTATGAACTCTATGAATTGTCTGAACTTAAGAGGAGTATTAACTTCGAGTTCTAAGTTGAGTATTGAGTTCCTAATCCTTCTTATATTATATTCCTAATTATGGTACTACTACATGTTACACGTGAAGGTCCTTGAGTCGAGTTGTTCATTCCCATAATTTCGCATGAACCCTAAGAGTCGAGCATTCTTGAGATGAGTAGTATCATTGAGTCCTAAAGTTCTGGAGTTATTAAGTTCTATTTATGGTTATTGAAACCCTTGAATTGAGTCGTTCACGTCCAAAATTTAGCATGAACCCTATTTTGAGAAGTCTTTTACAATTATTTGTAATTTCTTTTAAGACTTCAGTTCTTCAGTATGAGGATTAGGAGAGTTAAGTTTCATTTTTAAAAAGTAGTAAATGGAAATGAAGTATTCCCAAGAGTAAATATTTTTACATTTAAAACTAGAGGAAACATCGGTTTCCAAATGAGTTCATGAGGAGTTTTGAGTATAATTTCTTTTAAGAGAAACCTTTTGAGTAATATTCTCAAAGTTTGAGGATGAGGAAATGTTTTTAAACATATGATCTACATGTTATAGTACTAAGCTTGATAGTGGTGTTGTTAAACATTAGGTGGTTCTTGATATGAGCCCAGTGTTGAATCAAATGTTGAGATAAAAAGTAATATTCATTGGATGAGATTCCCCATAGAGAGGTATAGAACCCGAACCTTAGGATTTTGGGTAAAGCTTGAATGCAATAAGACCATACCATTAGACTCGGATCTTGGTAAGAGTAGCCATGTACAATTGTGGGGGATATGAGTTGCAGCCAATGAGGTATGGTAGTAAGAAAATAAATGAGAGCATAGTTGAGGAGTGTTGCTAAGCTTAAAAACTAGCAGTCATATTTCCCAAGGCATGGTATTCCTATTCTTACTTGATGCCTAGACTTTCTTTGTTTTATATAAGGTAATTTCAGAGAGACCGTGGCTATGTTCACAACAACACCGTTCTTAATTTAGGTGCTATAGAAGCTCCCAACTACAGGTATGAATCAGTCCAGCATATGTTAGTAGGTAAGTTCATGAGTCAGAGGAGATAGTAAGAGTAGCCCCATTCCATACCCAGTCCAGCCGTCATTCGAGGTAGATGATTCAAAGGGGGAGATAATGTAAAACACCGAAAGGTTTTGAGCGAAGATTCAAACCATTCTTCATTGTATTTAAACTTTTACCGAGGAATTTAAATTTTCTTAACTGTTAAGGTCACTAGATATATCACCTTAAGTTCCAAAAAGAACTAAAGATAAAATCATTCAAGACAATATGTAAGTTCTTTTATGTTTTGGGTGAACTTCAAATGACCATAACTTTTACCACATGATGAGTTAGGAGATCTATAAGATATCAAATGAAATACATATGTGTCCTCTTTCCAACGCCACCGAGTTTTCTAAAATTCAAATTCGGATGAGGGAGATATGCTTGTTTGAAGTCAGCCTACCCAGTTAAGAAAAGTTACCCGAATTAATGAGGGGTATTTTGGTCTTTTCCTTACTTCACTAGCCTAGCTCAATTTTGTTAACCTTTTAGGGGTCTAAACTGATTAGAATCAGTTTTTTTATTCCTAAACGTGCTTAGGGTTTTTCTTGGAGAGAAGTTCAATAGGAGAAAAAGGGAGAAAAACATCAAGCGTTCAAGATTCTTGTGATCTTCGAGGGATTTGACCAAGGATTTGATCCTTAAGAGATATGTGAGTTCTCATAGTGTTGGGTTCGTTCACCCACACTCCAAACATTTTATTTTTATCCTAAATTTCATTCTTGAGGTTGAATGATTTGTGTTCTTGAAGAGTTCTTAAGATTTTAGCTTCATTCCTTGTTAATGAAGTCTTATTGAGTTCTTGAAGTGAGGATCTTGTGAATGAGTGAGTGTTTTGGTAGGTTTTGATTGGGTTTCTGATATGAATGTGTTTAGTGTATGAATCTATGATAATTTAGAGGAAATCATTCAAATTTAGATGAGGCAAGGCTGGAAATTTAAAAGAAAATTTGTGGGATTGTCCTGGAACTTTTTTTTTGGGGGGGGGGACGCCCCTGTTGCGCCTGAGGGGTTGGCACCCTGCGCCCCAAACCAGCCTCAGACAACTGAGGGTTAGCGCGGTGCATCACTGTTGTGCCGGGGACGTCAAGTCCTTTCCGCCTCCGTCCTTTTTTCCATATTTGTTCTTTCAAAACTTATCTTCGCTCTATTCTTTATTTAAACTATCCAAACTACCTCGAATCATCAAGATATCCTATATATCGTAATCATGATCCTTTAATTCATAATTCAAATTCGAGATAGAGTTAGGAGTAAAGTTTGAAAAAGTCTCTTTGAGCCTTTTCAAGAAGTCTTCCACAATTACTTATAAGTTGATTCAAGGCTCGATTAAGTGAGTATGAGAATGAGAAGAGTGTATTCATAAGTGTACATTATTATTGAGATCCTTTAGTTGAGTTGTTCATGTCCATAATCTTCATGAACTTTATGAATTGAGTGATCTTGAGAGAAGTATTACCTTCGAGTTCTAAGTTCTTGAGTATTAAGTTCCTAATCCTTTTGAGATTATATTCCTAGTTATGGTACAACTTCACACATGCCCTTGAGTTGAACTGTTCATGCCCATACATCCATATCTACCCTAAGAGCCGAGCATTCTTGAGATGAGTAGTATCATTGAGTTCTTGAGTTCTGGAGTTATTGAGCTACGAGTATTGAGTTCTATATATGGTTATTCAAATCGCTGAATCGAGTCATTCACGTACAAAATTAGGCATGAACCCTATTTTGAGAAGTCTTTTACAATTATTTATTATTTGTTTTAAGACTTGAGTTCTTGAGTAGAAGGATGAGGAGAGTTGCGTTTATTTTTCAAAAGGAATATATAGGAACTGAGTATTCCCAAGAGTAAATGTTTTTACATTAAAAATGAGAGGAAACATCGATTTCCAAATAAGTTCATGAGGAGTTTTGAGCATAATCTCATTAAAGAGAAAACTTTTGTGTAATAATCTCAAAGATTGAGGATGACGAAATGTTTTTAAACATATGAGCTGAGTTATATTATTGGGAGTTGTATTGAGCACCGATATGGGGACTAGTTCAAATGACTCAAAGTCCTAATAAGCCATGTATCCAACGTGGGTAGAATGCGTCATACTTTTAGATAATTTGTTATTGTTTTTTTGGAATAGTTTAGTGGATCCACTTAATTGAGGATGTCTTATTCTCCGATAAGGTGTAGGAGAGTTCTGGCTGCGTGGGTGAGACATTGTATCATCACATAGCTCATATTGATGGTTGTTGGTTAGAGAATCTCCAAAATAAGAGTTATCATTGTATTGTTTGCATACAATTGAGTTGTTAAAAAAATTGAGTTATTATCTATTGTTTTGAAAGTTTTCCATATATTGCATATTTTATTGTTGCTTTATCCTTGAGTATCTTGAGTTTAGTATCCTATTCTTGAGTGGGGTTTGATTTGAGTTGAGTGAGTTGGAGAAGACTTAAGTACGTTTCTATTATATCAGTTCAAGCTTATGTTTATGCTTTCGAACTTCCCTTACATGCTCGTACATTCCATGTACTGATGTTATTTGTCCTGCATTTTTTTATGAAGCAGATACAAGTATTTAGGGTCGGCAACAGATGCTCCGTTGAGACCACTTACAGTTCCAGTTAGCTTTCATTTGCATCCACAAGCTTCCAAATTTTTTCAATTGTTAGGATGTCGTGGGTGTTGTCCCGATAATCCTTCTGTAATAGTAGAGGCTTCATAGATAGTTTAAGAGCCGAGGAGTCTATCATTATTCCTTTTGTTGTTGTAATGTTTTGAGTTCATGAAGAATTTGACTAATACTTGTTAAATTATTTTCACATGATTATTGGAGTAGAGTTTATATTAAGTTTTTAAAGTTATTTTTGCATCACGAGTTTTCATTTTGCTTGAGTAAGTCTTCCGCCGAGTAATTAGCTAGGCCAAGGGTTTGCTTGAGAACCAGCAATGGGTTTTGAGTGCCTCTTTCATCCAGGGTGTAGGCCTGAGGCGTGACAGATGGTGGTTGATAGATTTACCAGGTCTGTCCATTTAATCCCAATTTAGATTAATTATATGGCAAAGAAGTTATCTAAGTTTGTACCAGTCTGATTGTGCGACAACATAGGATCCTTTTTTTGATACTCCAATCGAGATTCCTTGTTTACTTCCCATTTATGGAGGGCTTTGTATCATGGGTTGGGTACTCGATTAGAAATGAGTAAAACTTTTTATCCTCGGACAAATCAGTCTGAGCGGATGATTCATGTATCAGAGGACATGCTCCAAGCATGTGTGATTGATTTTTGTGCTAGATAGGATCAACATTTTCCCTAAGTAGAGTTTTCCTATAACAATAATTATCATTCTTGTCTCTTAATGGCCCTTTTTGAGTCGTTGTATGGAAGACGGTGTAAATCTCTGAACGGATGGTTTGACTCTGCTAAGGTGGATTCATTAGATATAGACTTACTTAAAAATTCTATGGACCAGGTTCATATGACCTAGGGTAGACTATTGACAGCCCAGAGTCGATAGAAGATTTATGTAGATCGGACAGTTTGAGCCATAGTGTTATTGGAGGGTGATCATGGTTGGCTCGAGTGTCATCCATGAAGGGTGTGATGAGGTTTGCAAAGAAGGGAAAACTATGCCCTACATTCGTTGGACCCTTTGAGATTTTGAGTCTTATGGGAGAAGTGGCATATAAGTTGGCCTCGACACCTCGCTTGTTAGTTGTGCATACCGTGTTTCTTATTTTGATGCTTTAGAAGTACGCACTGGATGAGTCCCATGTACTTTTCGTTGATTCAGTTGAGTTGGGTCCAGACTCATAATTTGAGGAGGATCCTATAACCATTTTTTATAGGCAGGTCCGAAAGCTTAGGAACAAAGAGATTACTTCAGTGGAGGTGCAGTGGAAGCATCGTTCAGTTTGTCAGGTGACTTGGGAGACAGAGTCAGATATGCATGCCAGATATCCTCAGCCTTTTGAAAATCCACGTACTTTCCTTTGCTTTATGTTAGAGGCCAAACATGTTTTTAGTGGTGGATAATATAATAACTTGTTCGGTTATTATTGGAAAGTTTCATAAATTTACCATTTTTCCACTTCCGATATCGATTTTGAGGCTTTTATGATTGATTTTGAAAAGTTGGTTTTTAACTTCTAGTTAAAAGTTCAAAATTTTGTAACTTTGTGAGTTTTAAAGGCTATGTTGTTAAAAAGTGGTATTTGGGGTCTTTTTGAGTTTCAAGTGTCAGAATGGCATTTTGTTAATTCAATCAGTCCCGAAATGTGAAATTTGAGTTATGACAGTTGTCGTTTAAGTTTTCGAGTCTTTTTGATGACTTTGTGGTCCTAAGTTGTGAATTTATGGAAATTTAGGTTGACTTTAGTCAATATTTGGGGTTCGGGTGCTTGTATCAAATTCTGAGAGTTCTGTTGGATTTGGGGGATGATTTTAGGCCTAGGTGAGGCCTTGGTTGATTTTTAAGAGGTTCCAAACTTGTTTTGGCAATTTTAGCTGCCACATAGTTTCTTGTGAATTTCTCGGATGTTAGGTGAAGGAGACTCCAGATTCATTTTGACTGTTCCATTTAGTCAGTAAATTTGAGTATAATTGATTTGCATATATGGTTTGTGTGTACATGGTTTTGAAGGAATCCCAAGGGTCCTTTCAATGTTTTGGAAATTTGTTGAGTTGCTAGTATCTGCAAGCTAGCCAATTAAGCGACATTCGCTTGAACGATGGGCTTGTCTCTTAAGCGACCTTTGCTTATGCGAAGAAGGCTTCTCTTAAGTGACACTCGCATTTAAGTGAACACCTGATTGCTTGTGCAATACCTGAGGGGGGTTTTGCTCCAAATTTCGGAGTTTATGCCCCATTTCACCATTTTGAACTTGAGAAACCCTTGGTGGAGAACTTAAAAGGATTTTTTGTCCTAGATAAGTAAGGTAAGTTTTCTTGATCTTAAACCTTCATTTTCCATTAATTGATTATGAGTTTTAAAATCAAAATGTGGGATTTTGGTGGGTTAATGGCAAGGTTTTCAAGAATATAAGTTCTTAGCTAAAATAGAGATTTTAAAGCCTTAGAAATCATTTTCAAGTATTATTTTCTGGATTCAAACCTCCATTTTGATATTGAGTTTTGAGTTGGTTCACCCATTTCTTGACATAATTGATGTGGGAAGTGTTGTTCCCGATGGGTGATGGTTAATACTTAAAAATATTAGATTGTTTTTCTTTGAAAGTGATTCGGAAGGGAAGACTAGACTCTTGGAGTGATTGTTGATTGATTAAAGGCAAGTGGCTTCCTAAACCTTGTATTCTAGTTGATTTCGTATGCATTCTTTGTTGATTGTGTGTTCGGAGTAATGAGGGATGAGGTGAAGGGTTAAATTGTCCACTTGTTACATATCAATGAATAAAAAGGGGTTGAAATGAAAAAGGCTATGTGTTGAACGTGATGATGTGAATTACCTTATTTTGACCCTTGTTTATTGATTGATGAAATTCTTGAAAATATGCTTGAAAGCATGAATGTGTATTTAAATTGTATGAATTATTGTCTTTTTTCTGTGGTGTGATATATCTTGTGTGCATTGATTGTGAACACCGTCAAGAGATAAGTGATGATTTATAAAGTCCATGTAAAATGGTTCCGGCTAGAGATTGATTATGTGATTTGATATCCTTGATGCTTATGCGTAACTTGCTTAATACTTGAGATGGATGTACTTGCTGCGTGTGACTTAACTACTAGACATTGATATTGACTTACTTGATTTTCTTGATTGTTGAATTGTGACTATTGAGCTATGAATAATTGGACTTGTGAGCCGCATATTGTAGAACTGTTTGGTTGGGCTGATGTGCAGGTTGTAGTTTGAGGAGGTTCATTTAGGGTCTAAAGGGTATTTGCTTTCTAGCTAGTTACTCTGGTTAGTAGGTTGTTTGTTTGCTACCGTGTTGTTGATACTAGCCTATGCTTTTATGCTTGTATAGGTTCCGAGCCCGGACCCGTGTGATCTTTTTCTTCTTCTCTTGATAGTTGATGCTCGTGAAGGATTTGAGAGGTAGATGCTTGTCATCCTGGCGAGCCCTCTTTTCCTTTTCTTTAAATTCTATTCTACTTGGGAAACAAAGACTGAGACTTGTATTTATCTCTCAAATTCATTATTTTCATTAGTGGTTTGAACACGTGACAACCAAGTTTTGGGGTGTTGTTTAGAATGAATAAATTTTCCGCCGTTGACTTTTTTTTTTTACTGTATTTCCGCATTTTGTTTCATTTTCGTTAGGTTGAGAATGACTTCTATTGATAGTGTAACCCCTCAGATTTGAGAAAGTAGAAATAATTACACCTTTCCAGACCTGGTGCAAGAACCACTGAAGCCACCAACGGTCCGTGTCTGATACACAGTCCATAGGTGGCGTTCGTCGTTGAGGACCAAATATTTATGGTCGTCAGTAACAAATTTGAGGGAATTTTTTGTTGGGTCAACTTCAAATGGTCATTACCCTTAGCACAAAAAGAATTAGGTCGCCTATAACCTAACAAATGATAGATAATTGAATCCTCTTTCAAACGGTATCGAGTTTGGTAAAATCCCATCTCCGAGAAGTTATGCTCATTTTAGTGAAGCCTTGTCGAGCAGACTTGACCTATGACCCCACTTACGGTTTGTAGGTTGACCTACGCCCAGTAGGTCCCTCCGTTGGTGGCCTTCGACATCTTTAAAATTTGGGTCATTTAGGTATTTTTACCATGCGTTGAGAACTTAAACTTCGTCGTTTTATGTCTAAACTACGTCGTTTTACTTAGTCTAAGCCTAATAAGTTAGTCAGACTTACTTAGAACCCTCATTCACCAAAACTAATCCACACTTGGAGCAAAGAGAAGAGGAAAAGTCGACCAAAATTCCCAAGAACAAGAAGCAGTGTTCTTCACCAGGTATGTGGGATTTCACTAGTGGGTTCCTTTCATTCACTAAGTCACTTAAGAAGTGGACTGAGTGCTTCTTTCAGTTTTAACAACTGTTTCTATTGTTGTGGCATTGATGATGAGATGCTTGGTCTCATCGTTGCAATAGTTTTCCCACAAATGCTTTATCATAGTGGTGAAACCTAAAGCAATCATAGTAGAAGCTTCTCTATGTGCAGTGATGTTGACTCCTATTTCATGGAGCTTATTGTAAATTTGATGATCTGCAAGACCATCAATATTCCATTCAGTAATGCTTCTTCCTTCATGAGAAGAAGTAGATAAGAATTCATTTTCCTGATACTGCAGATCTGGGAAAGAGGGTTTGTTATGGTAATTTTTCATGTTATGAAAACGACCATTGGATAGATTTTGAAGAAGAATAGATTTCTCCTGAAGGGTAGAAACTTTTTTGGGGTTTTTCCATCTTTTGTGGAAACTTTGAAATTGTTAAGTTGCTCATTGATTTTTATCAATGATATTTCCAGTGACTTCAAAGGTGTCAGATAATTTAGTGAATTTTTCTTTGGAAAATTCGGGGAGTTTGAATCCTGGATTGGGTTCAATATTATGGTTGGAAGATGTAGAAGCCGGAGTTGGTCTTCTACTAATGGTAGGTTTTGTATCTTCTATTTGTCTGGAGATGACATGAAGAATTTGGTTTGAGTAGTTGTTTTGTTCTACTACTCGGTCAATGTCTGCAACGGTGAGTAAGGCATTAGTCTTATCATTTTTCTCTCTGAAATGAGAAGCTTTGATTACCGTACCTGCAACGGGGATGTTAATTCCATCAAGTAGAGGAGTAATAGATTCAACAACATTATTGGAAGTAGTATACCATTTGTTAATGATAACTTGTAATGACCCAGTTGAATTTTCAATCCTACCAGGCATTTCAAACCATTTAAAGAATTTGATTTCACAACCAAGAAGAAGAAGATCAACCTTCTTAACACTGATGAAGTAACCAAGGGTAAACTCCTTGCTATTCTTGATGAACCTTTTTCTGAATCTTCAGGTACATCTAATGAATACATCGATAATGAGGATATTGATCTAGATTATGAATCAGATGCCAGCCAATCAGGAAAAGATTGTACCTGTACTGAAGCATTTTGTTCTTGCAACAGTACTCCTCAAAATATCAGAGTACTTTCAGACCATTCGTAAGAAGCTCTCTTTGATGTTATTCAGCATATAGGTGATGATGAGACTAGGAATCGTTTCCTCCTAGAACTCAAAAATAGCATTCTCAACACGGACAAACCAAAATCCCGCCCAATTGTTGAACCATTCAGCATGAAACAAATCATGAGTCGCTCAAATTGCCATTCTGAACCCTCCATATCCGATCTTTGTCATGAAGTATCAAGTATCAAAGAAGAGATTAAAGATATCAAATCTCGACTAGGAAAAGTCAAAATGGATGTTCTTACAGACCAGGTCCTCAAGAAGGCCACTCTACAGGAACCAGATTCAGACCATGAATCTACACAGGATAATGAAGTTGGATCGATCAACAATGATCATTTGATTGAACTAATAGTCACTAATACCGGTAATAATCCTTCTACCTCGGTAGCTCCAGGAGTAACGGTAAACTCTTCAATTATACCTCAGAGTCATCATATTCCTGTTAAAATTGTAGTTACTAAACATTTTGTGATTAACAAAATTGCTTTGCTTGACAGTGGTGTAGATCGCAACTGCATAGTAAATGGTATAGTTCCTACGAAGTATTTACAAAAAAGTACTTCAAAATTATACTCCGCTACAGGAGAACCTTTGAAAATAAATTATAAGCTTTCTAAAGCTCATATTTGCAATAAAGACATTTGTTTAACAAATGATTTTGTTATTACTGAAGATATCAATGAAGATATCATTCTTGGAATACCTTTTATCACTCAGATAAAACCTTATTTTACTGATTTAAACGGTATTAATACTACTATACTTGGAAAAGATTTACATTTTCCTTTTGTCAAAAATCTTTCACAGGATGAAAGTAATTTCATCAGGGAAAATATTGTTTTCCGAATTAATAACCTTTCACAACATATCACCTTTTTAAAGGATGAAATTCGCGTGAAGATAATCGAACAGATTTTAAAAATCCCAAAGATAGTTACTAAGATAGCTATTCTTCAAAAAAGATTTGAACAAGAAATATGTTCTGATTTTCCAAATGCTTTTTGGGTACGCAAAAAGCATATTGTTGACTAACTATACATTGAAGGATTCGAAGAACAGGCTATTACCACTAAGGCAAGGCCCATGCAGATGAATCACGAGATGATGGAATTTTGTAAAAAGGAGATTGAAACTCTTTTAAAAAATAAGATTATCAGGGTTTCTAAATCACCTCGGAGTTGTTCTACTTTCTACGTTAATAAAAACGCTGAGAAAGAAAGAGGAGCACCAAGACTGGTAATCAAATATAAACCTTTAAACTCTATTTTAAAATGGATCAGGTATGCCATACCTAACAAAAGAGACCTTTTGAAAAGGACTTTTAAAGGTAATGTTTATAGCAAGTTTCATATGAAATTGCGTTTTTGGCAAATTCAGATTTCAAAAAAAAGATAAATATAAAACTGCTTTCAACATCCCATTTGGACAGTATGAATGGAATGTAATGCCTTTTGGGCTCAAGAAAGCCCCTTCTGAATTTCAAAACATTATGAATTCTATTTATAATGATTATTCTTATATGTCTATAGTCTATATAGATGATGTGCTGATTTTCTCTGAGAACATTGATTCTCATTTCAAATATCTTAATACTTTCTTCAAGATTGTTAAGAATAATGGTTTGGTTGTTAGTGCTAAAAAGATGGTACTGTTTCAAACCACTATCAGGTTTTTAGGTCATGATCTTTATCAAGGAACTTATAAACCTATTTGCAGAGCAATTGAGTTCTCCTCCAAATTTCCTAATGAAATTCCTGACTAAACCCAACTTCAGAGATTTCTAGGAAGCTTAAATTACATTGTTGATTTTATTCCAAAAGTCAGACATGTTTGTGAACCTTTGTATAAAAGACTTAGGAAAAACCCAGTCCCTTGTTGTTCTGAACAAACCCAGGCTGTCATTCGAGACAAAGCTTTGGTCCAAAGTATTCCAAGCTTAGGAATCCCCAACCCTGATGCTTTTATGATTGTTGAAACTGATGCATCTGATGCAGGTTATGGAGGAATCCTTAACAAAAAGTAGATCTTGAATCTACTGAGTAACTTGTTCGTTTTACATCCGAAATCTGGAATTCCGCTCAAAAAAATTATTCAACAGTCAAAAAGGAAGTTTTGTCTATAGTTCTATGTACACTAAGAGTCAAGACGACCTTATCAACAAAGAATTTTTATTCAGAGTAGATTGTAAATCTACTAAACAAATTTTGCAAAAAGATGTTAAAACCCTTGTTTCAAAACAAATATTTGTTAGATGGCAAGCTCTTCTATCTAGCTTTGATTTCAAAATTGATTTTATCTGGTAATGTAGCAATTTCTTCTTTGACTTGAAAATCATCAAATCGATTGAAAAATTGTTGGGGAAGAACTTTTTTAATTCCTCCGAATAAACTCCACCATTCATAGAACCATCGTGCAATGGTAGCCTTGGTGATGCTTGGACTATATTTCACGAACCAAGTGTGCATTGGTCTCAAACAAAGGAAATTCATCCATGCTGACTTATAGTCATACCAATTGTAGGTTTGTGGCCTATGTGTCACTGATAGTGCAATAGGAGTGTGTAAATGGTCTGCAAACCATTCAAATGGATCCAATATTTTCTTGATAGTAAACCTTGAATACTTGATATTGGCAAGGTTGTTTTCATCCCTGGAATGTTCAATCTCTATTGAATTAGTATCAACGAGAATGGCTTCATAGAATCTTCTAGTCTTCAGTGTATTATCTGTATCCACAAAATTAGAATCCGTATAGCAAGGTCTGATCAGGACACCTAGATCAACGTTGTCGTATTCCTTGTTAAGTGCCATTATAGGCAACACCTGTGAAACAACAAAATCAAAAGATTCTTCTTTTGGGTTTGGTTTGAAAGGGATGGTTTTGGTTAACTCTGGGTTAAAATCTTGAGCGAAAGACTCAGGTGCTTTCATAGCGTAACTTTCTTCGGTTTGAATGGAGCTAGAAGATGCTCCTTGTTCAAAGGGTTTTGTTGGTCTAAGATTGAACAACTTTGGTTGAGGTTGACATGGAAGCTTTGGAAGCTTTGGTTCTGAGGGGTAAGGTATCCTTGGAAAATCAGCTAGGGCTGTGAATTTATTTAGGAAGCTTAGTTCAGGCCTTTGTGGAGCTTCAGCTTTTGCTGGAGTTAATGGGGGATGGATAAGTGGTCTCGCAATTTTTTTCTTTAGGAAGATTGTCGCCTTTGGAAGGAGTGATAGGTCTATTTGTATTTTTATTTTTATTTTTATTTTTATTTTTTTCTTCTTTAAAATTGTATAGTTATAATCTACAACTTGTAGAGCACTGAAGTGAATTAGTGATTTCTCCTTTTTTATGTCATTTTTTTTTTATCTGTTAATATTTGCATCTGTTAATACTTCTTTTCACGTTTACCATTTAGAAGATTGAAAATAATTGAGTTTGCTCAAAGAAAAATCAAAAAGGAAACGGGTCAGCTTAAAAAAAATCACATAACATTTTTTTCCATTATCATGATATTGGATAGTTATATTTTTTACTATATGGTCTTCTTGTGCAACATTTTTTTGAAGAAAGTGAGATCAATTACTGACAACAGAATGCTTGATTTGTGAAGAAATCGTTTGGAAAAGCTTCGTTACTTCAACAACTAAGGAAACTAATTCAAATTAGGATTGATCTTTATGTAGTTAGATGTTGAAATTATTGTCTTTTGATATACTTTGATTTGAATTTTATTTGAGTGAGAACAAATCATTTGATTTATGATTAAATTGTTGAAAGTATTTATTGTATATTACTATTACTTTGTTCTTTGGTTACATTATTAAAAGACATGTACTTTTACATATATTTCGTGTTCATAAAAAATTGTATACATGAATGTGCAAATTAATATAATTATTTGTTTACTTTATAGATAATTATTACATTTGAGTAAATTTGGCCCCTAGAATAATTGAAATATCGGAAATGTTAATGCAACATTTGTAAAAGTCCTTTTAAAATGTCACTAATTTTTTTTGACATTCACGTAAACATAAATGTGGATCCGACATTTCATAAATGTTGTAAATTTATTTTATTTATATTGACTAAAATAACAAATTGTAATGTGACGTTTTCAAGGTCATAAGTAAATGTCTAAAAAAACTTTAAAATATTTATCTAAATGTAAAAAAAAATAAGTGACATTTTATATACATTGTATATAAATGTCATTTATTACTTATCGACATTTATCTAAATGTCAAAAAATCTAAGTGACATTATTACATATGTCATAAATAAATGTCGTTTATTTGTTATCGGCACTTATCTTAATGTCGGAAAATTCTCGACACATAAATTTCTGACATTTGATTCAAATGTAAATTAAATGTCAGTAAATGCATATATGACATTTAAACGTACTAATATGACACTTATATAATGTCATCGTATCTCTATTTTCTTCTTGTGGAGTGAATCCTAAACCCAATCCCACACATTCAGCTCAAGAGAGTGAATGGACTAAAAGGTGGGTTGTTCTTATTTTGCGTGCTTATTGATGTTCGAGATAAATCACTTGATTCATGGTAAGTTGTTCGGGAGAAATTTTACCTCCCCTATAGCCTAGCTTACTCACTAATATCTAGCTAATTACTAATAATTGCAATTACCCATTCATCTATATTACCCTATAAGCGATCACATCCCAAGAACTCGTCTCATTATTGTTATTGTGTATTATTATGATTACTGTTTGTACTTGATAGTTTAAACCAAAACCCCCATTTGATATTCGTGTCACCCCTTAATTTGAATGGTGTCTTTATTCGATAATTTTTATTCCTATGACTGATTTTACCATGTTCATACTTCCCGATTGAATCTTAAACATGTACCAGTCCCTGGGAGATTCGACCCCAACTCATTTAGTTGGGTTCATACTGATTTACAATCATTGACACTTAGAACTGGATGAAATGTTGTTGAAACATTAAATAAAAAATGGCGCCGCTGCCGAGGAGTGGTGTTGTTTGAAATTCTTTTCGTGAAGTTTAAGTTTATTCTTTTTAGTCATGGTTGAATCTACTTATTTTTAGTTTTGGTTTTTTAGTTGTTGTTAAAATAGAGGAAATGAGTGTTAATGGTAACAACGGTAACCAAGTGGACCACACTCTGCCAAAGATGATGATTCTCAAGGATAGCATCCTAAATTTCCAGAACTCGGAGGGTGCGATAATCCATGAGTTGTGGCTGAGATTTAACACACTAATGCTTTAGTGCCCATCTCATGGAATACCAAATAAGATACTACTGGACTATTTTAATAGAGGTCTTGGTCCTGAGAACAGAGTAGTGGCTGACAAATTTTCTCCAGGTGGTCTAGTACGACAACCCTATGCAATAGTAGCCCAACTCATTGATCACATGACTAAGACCAACAAGGATACAGAGAAGGACCAAAATTTGGCCACACTGTTGACTCAGCTGGATCTCTTGGTCAAAAAGAAAGATAGGTACCTTCCTCCTCATGAGCGTAGAAAACCCAAGGATTATGAGGATGGACAGATAGAAAAGATACTCTCACTCATTCTCCACAAAGTCGAAGAGCACGACAGAGTGTTGAAAGAGATAAAAGATAATGTCTTGATGCTAAATCAGATGACTGCTTCTCATTCCATATCTATCCAGCTACTGGAGACCCAAATGGGTCATATGTTGTCTTGTCACTTGATGATTCAACAATTTGGACTCTTTTAGGTTTTTTTTGGATAGATTTAGTGTCCTCAAATGCATATTTTGTCTCAATATCTGATGAAAACCGTTGAGTTTTGAGTATTTGGAATTAAAGACAAAGCATGGACACTATTAGGCAAAAAAGGAACAAAGAAAGCTAAAGGAATGAAGAAATGAAGACCTGATGATCGATGATGTCATTTGGCGAATCGCCAAATCGCCAAGATACCGCCTAAAGTTATAGAATGCTGAAGCTAAAATAGGGGTGAATTCGGTGATCAGTAACTATATTCGGCGTATCGCCGATCTAATCGGCGAAGGACAACCAGGTCGTCGAAAGTATGAAAGAAGATTCAAGCATGTGCTAATGAGCGAGATGGAAGGATAAAGGGAGAATCGAGGAGTCATTCGGCAATCCCGACCTAGATCGCCTAAAGTAATAGTAGCCATACCAAGAAAAAGTGAAAAATGAAGGTGAGATGAAAAGCAATCGGCGATTCGCCGATCTATCAGGGATACCCAACTTACTTCACTGAGTAGTTCAGAGCAGTGACATTTTAGACTTGTTTAAATTAATTTTGGCTAGAGAGAGAAATTCATACATAAAGTGAGGAAGGAATTACTTAGAGAGAAAACACTACCAAAGGGTTTAGTTAGTGATTTGAGCAAGATTTTGAGAGAGATTTTGTAAGAGAGTAGATTATCAATTGATTTTCATCTATAATTCTCATTTTGTACACAACTATGGGAGTGATAATTGATTTTGATCTTCTTACTTTTGAGATGAGTGGCTAAAACCCTTTACTTGGGGTTTTGATCATGAAGCCAATTGTTCAATTTACTTAGTGGGTGTTTGTTAGTTGCGAAGAATGGTGTTAATTTGAAGTGGGTCTAAGTTGTTGATGTGTTTGGAGGTTGAATTGCGCTACTTCGTGTATCAATTTCAGTGTTGTGCACTTGCTCGAGAGAGAGGTGTGGAACCAAGGTGGCAATTTTAGCGTCCTTAGTAGTGGGTTTCCTTGGTTTCAGCTCGAGAGAGTGAAACAAATGACCCTTCCTTTGTATCCAGCTCGAGAGAGTGGATTTGATGAGGGTAAAGTGATGGGCCTCTTCTGATTGGTGGTGAAGTTAGAGAGAATTCAACCTAGAAAAGGTAATTGTTCGAGAGAAAGTTACTTTATATATGGTTCGACCTACCCATAATAAACTACCCCATTATGAGCAGTAACGTTTATCCATTTCATTGAGATTTAATAATTAGTTGATCAATTCTCTAAGCTTTACTCTAATATTTAATTGTTTGTGTTGAAGTGTAAATTTGGATTGGTAGTTAAAACCCGAAATTTGAGATTTGAAAATTAATTGTGCAAGAATTGTTTGATTGAAGAGATTGTCATTTTACTTTTATTATTGAATTTGAAGGAAGTACTACTCCTTGTGGGATCGAACCCAACTCATGTAGTTGTATTATTATACTGATGAACGATCGTTGTCATTTAGTAATGGATGAAATGCCTTGATACGTTAATCATCTCTATTCGAGACAACAAGGAGGGTTGCCTAGTGATACTATGGCAAATCCCAAAAATGAAGCTTGAGATAACGTGTGTTGATTGTGCAAATTGAAATGTGGAATGTGTTTGAAAATTGCACGTTGGCGAGCGAAGATTCCAGTCGGTGACTCACCGAACAGGTCAGCGAGCCCGAATTTGACCGCCGGTGGACTCAAGGAATTTCAAGGAAGGAGTCTATTAAACTCGGCGGGTCCATGGACAAATCAGTGACTCACCGAACAGGTCGGCGAGCCCGACTTTGTCCACCGTTTGGACCCCCAAATTAACTGGTGGTCCTGTAAAACTCGGTGAGATAACTAACTACTCGACATGTCACCGAGTGGTTCGGCGAGGTAAAATAATATGACCGAAAGAGCGCGAACTGGACGGTTTTTAAAAGGTCAAAGGTTTACAATTTCAAACACTTTCACATTCCCTCATTTTTAACTTCATACATTCACACCCGCACTTTAAATTTCCTATATTTTTGCATTTTATTACTTTTTGCTCATCATTCTTGTGTTCGGAGATGGAATTTTGTGCAGCCTAGCATTTCGAAGCATAATTCCGCATCAAAGGTTGGTTTTTTCGAACCCCGAACTATTAATTAGCGGTTAAACACAAATGCATTGTTATAGATTGGGTTGATGTATGCTTGCCCTCTCTGAAATCATAAATGTGTGCTAGTTTGCTTATTTTAATTTAGATATTGTGCCTTAATTGCCTAAATTGTTGATTCCCTAATTTTCGTGCTTTAATATTGATCGTAATCTTATGGGTTGTGTGAAATATTTGTTGAGTCTGAGTAACCCAAATTGTGTTAAATGACGTGTTTTGCCCAATGATTGAGTGTTTGACGTCATTCTTAAGGGCTTAAGTCGTCAAATGGCCAATTTTTGCCAAACCGAGGGAAGTCTGAGTATCCCAGTGGCCAACCTTTGCCAATTTTTTTATGTGGTTTGATTTTCTTTTGGGGGCAGCGGGTTTGATTTTGGGAGTTAGGGTCAAAAAGAGGCACGTTGGGAAGTTTGGCGAGCAGGGTCGAGCTCACCGAACCACTGGTGGTTCGCCAAAATCCCATTCGATCGCCTTTAATTTCATGGTTTAGTTTATTTTGATTATGTAACTTTCGGTGAGAAGCCTAAGGTCACAGAGTTCACTCGGCGACTCACCAAAAGTCTCTTTTGATCGCACTTTCTGTGCCCCTAACCCCTAAAACATACTGTATCTTTCGGCCGGCTAGTATGTGCTCGACGAATGATGTCGGCGATTCACCTTAATTCCTTCTTATCACTGACATGCTATTTTTCTGGGAAATTTTGGAGCCAGTCCTTTCGGCGAGGCTGACCTACTCAATAAAGTGATTTTCCGACTCACCGATTTGTTCGGCGAGTCATTCTGCAACTTGATTTGTGCAATTTTTCTTAAATTGTTTTTAACTCATTTTGGTGTGTTATGCAGATATGGCTATGTCACGCCTCAAATCCCATTAAGACGGATAGGCACCCGATGCCCTAAAGGCCCGAGAGAACCAACATGTAACCTGTTCTTACTATGCATATAATTATGCCAATCTTGTGACAAGTTCACATAGGATGCAGCAATACAAACCAACATAAGTAGACCCAAAACTTATGTACAAGACTTGGACATTGAGGCCACAACTTGTTAAGGCGCAACTGAACCATATTCATAAGTCTACAAAGCCTCTAAAATATAGAAAACCTTAGAGTAGGTCGAGACAGACCCCGCCTTACCCTTAACTACGATACAATACCAAAATGAATCTACCAAGGACTCAATAAAGCTCCGAATCAATCTGGAGCTCTCCAAAAGTAGCTGAGTGTCGTGTGCTCCTACTGAGGAGGTCTACTAGCTGAAGTACATGTGCCTGCAACATGAAATGCAGTGTCCCCCGTGAGGGACGTCAGTACGAGAAAATGTACTGAATATGTAAGGCAATAACATATATAAAATAAGAGTTCGAATGAAACCAAGTATCAATATATGTGTGCAGAAATCAGAATAGAAGACCACCTTTGTTAACTCTTGTGGGATCATGTATGCTACATTATTTTCTTTACCTTTCTGTGTGTTATGATCTTTATAAGGCATGTGATACGAATGACCAGCTGATCAGTGGTAGAAGAGGATGACCCATGCTAGGCATTTTAACCCCTCGGATGCATTCCTCATAATTACACAAATTGAGATCGGCCTATGCTAGGCTTTCGCCCCTGAGCTGCCACCCTTCTATACCAATTGGGATCGTCCCATGCTAGGCTTTCGCCCCTGAGTTGCCACCCTTAATTATACAGATTGCTTCACTTAGATTCTTTAATCTTTGAGATTGTTGTTTTGGTGGTCATAATCATTTTATATATTTGGAAATATGGACCAGTAGTAGAAGACAATGCAAATAATACTTCAAGGCAGTAACAATGACATAAGGGGCTATGTAACATCAATGCATTACTTGTGAGCTTAAATGACACAATTTTCTTCAACTGACTAAGAGGAGGATTCACCAAACTTCTTTTGCAAATACCATTTCTATATCAGCACATAGGAGGATAATTACACAAGTATAGTGTAGTGAACATCTAATGAAGTAATTTTATACACTAAAGAGAGGTGAAAATATTGTTAGCTATTTGGAGATCGTACGCTGCCACTATGTTTCCTTTACTAGGAATAGAACTTAGGAAATTCACTTATTGATATTAATCGCAAGTATCAGATTTCATTCCGAAGAATATTGAATCGAATAGCCTTACATACCTTATCCTCTGACCAATACAACAATCACGATTCAGCCTCCCCTTTTAGGTTTTAATCTACAATATAAGTCATGATAAACTAAAATTAGCAGCTATCACACTGTGAGTCTCATAACACAATAGCTAACTTGACGGATAATAAGCCCATACAACCCTCAAAATAATGTGTATCACCACACCCTCCTTCTCTACCCAATACATACATTATATATCCTTTTCCAAGATTACCCAAGCTGCACCAACAACAATACACATAAAACAGCCTCACATATTCTTTATCATACAACCAATTATTGAACTCACCATCCCCGTGAGTTCTTTATGCCAACACACACATAATTCCTCACTCAAACTCATACATAAGGAGGAAGAAAACGGAGCAGTCACCTTACCTCAATTTCTGCAACTTCTCCTTATAACTTGAATTCCTCTAGAACTTCAACTTCCCTTCACACTTAAACGAAAGAAGAAGAGAAAAGTATCTTAATAACCAAGGAAGTGAGCACTAGCTTCTGGAAATATTATGCATTTATGCTTATACTTGAGCATGAATAACATGTTTTCCTAATCATCTATGGGACAATTAAGTTAAATCCATAAGTGTTTTCACTTACCTTGTCTTGCAGAGATGAGGGTTTCTTCAAGAATCCTAGAAGAGCTTTAAAGCTGTTGTTTTAATCCTTAAGAGAAAAGACAGAGAGAGAGCTGGAGTTAATCCTCAATATTCAGTGTTAAAAAATGAGTGAGAATAGCAGCCAATATATCTTATATTGAGCATTCTTCACCTCTAAGAATTCCTCTAGAACTTCCTTCTTTTTAGCTTCATTTTCAGCCACTAATTGGTCAAGTAGGTGATGCACTTGCTTATGTACATCAAGCAACTCAAAAGGTCAAACTAGGTGATGCACCTAGTATCTTTCACTTGGGCTTAATTATATTGGGCCTTGACAGATTTGGCTGTTGGGCTTATATTTCATTTTAATTTTATTTAACTTAGTTTGGCCCTCAAGTGAGTCCATTAGCATATGCCCAAATCTGATCCATAAACCTTGGCATTTTTAACTATATCCATATAGTTGCACAGATACTTCAGCTAGTAGACCTCCTCAGTAGGACCATACGACACTCAACTACTTTTGGTGAGCTCCAGATTGATTCGGAGCTTTACTGAGTCCTTGATAGATTCATTTTGGTATTGTATCCTAGTTAAGGGTAAGGCGGGGTCTGTCTCTACCTACTCTAAGGTTTTCTATCTTTTAGAGGCTTTGTAGACTTATGTATATGGTTCAGTTGCGTCTTAACAAGTTGTGGCCTCAACGGCCAAGTCTTGTATATAAATTTTGGGTCTACTTATGTTGGTTCGTATCGCTGCATCGTATGTGAACTTGTCATAAGAATGTCATAGTTATAAGCATAGTAATCACAGGTTGCATGTTGGTTCTCTCGGGCCTTTGGGGCATCGGGTGCCTATCCGTCTTAATGGGATTTGAGGTGTGAAAGGCTAGACCAAAACTAGAAGGCTGAGACATGCCGCCCCACAAGATGGAAAAGGGAATCATCATTAATGAGAATGCAGCAACATCCAATACATGATCAAGACTAAGTCCCTGGAGACTATGAAGGAATGGCTGGCTCCTCTGTTGTCTGATGATAATCCTAGGTGGGTCGAGGATGGAGTGCATATTGAGAAGATTGACCTTAACGTGGCAGCGAGGTGTTGGTTTGGCTTTTACAACAACACCATTATGCCATCTCAGAATGAATCTATCCACCACTACACAAAGGCGGCATGTCTTGGGTCCATCATCACAACGAAGCACATAAATCTAGGCATGATTATTGGACAAGAGATGGCCATGAGTGCCAAGCAGCGCCAAACCTCTCTCTCTTTTCTGGTGTTGATCATCGACTGATGCAGATGAGCCCGAGTGCCCCATGATAAGAAGAAAGATGTGGAAGTGATTCCCACCTCCTGTATCGACATCCGGTGAATTGACGTTGAGTACTTGAAAGATGTGTTTGAGAAGAAGAAGGCAGCCCCGGTGGACAGCTCCCCGATTATTGATACTAAAACACTACCTGCGGAGACAGTATTGTCTACTCTGGCCCCTGGGCCTTCAGGTATATCTAGCGTTGTCCTTATGTGACTCCTAGTTTCTCTACAGCTCCCCTGCCTCCTAAGTCTGCTATTACTTCTTGACATCTACTCAACCAGGCTGCGATACTACGGATGGGGCAGCTAGCCCATTCTGCTGATAGGTGTGCCTCGAGGCTTGAGGCCATAGTTTTTTGGATGACATAGAGGTCCTTTACTATTGTTGTGACACGCATTAGTGTGTCTATTGATGCCTTTGCAACAAGGATAGTGGTGTGTGAACGAGGCCAGGGGGCTACTAATAAGGTGACGACCCTAATAGTCGTAATTGCTGAGCTGATGAAAGATGTGGACCAGCTAAAATCCATAGATATGTCCATGATTTTCGGGACTGTGGAGATACTCGACGTGCCAGTTGATACGGATGTGCCTCGAGCTACCACCAGAGATGAGGTTGGAGTTGAGGAGGTGGCTGCCGCTAAGTTCGAGTCTGAGATTGATGAGGAGAAGCTTGGTGTCGATGAAGAGGTTACTTATGAGGGCCTTATAGAGGTTGAGGAGTCTATGATGGATTCATCCGTGAAGATTTCATTGGCAGATACACCCATGGCAAGATCTAGTGGAGCTAGTTCAGATGTGACCCCGGGCTTCGATGCCCCGACAGATGGAGTGACTATGTTGACAGGACCCATCTTTACCTCCCTCTCTGTCATTTTTATTGACTTTTTATTATTTTGTTGTATTTGAGGATAATTGCCTTTTTGTTTGTGGTGAGGTGAGGTATTTCAATACCTACCTCTTGTGACTATAATTTGTATATATTGGTATTTTGTTTTTTGAATTATGCGTTGATATTGTGTTGTGGATGTTTGAGCTTATGGCTCATTATTTTGAATAGAAATGGTTTTGACCCATCCAAAAAAAAATGCCACCTCTTGTTGTGTTTGAATGTGGCTGTTCTTGTGCAAATTTGAGTATCGGTTATGATCAATACTGATGACTTGAATAGTGCTCATAATCA
This sequence comes from Solanum chiquidenum, assembly GCA_029582725.1. Lineage (NCBI taxonomy): Eukaryota > Viridiplantae > Streptophyta > Magnoliopsida > Solanales > Solanaceae > Solanum > Solanum chiquidenum. Next base: position 29,782 of record JAJOOS010007320.1, read on the forward strand.
AACAAAAATGAATGTGCGGTTACGATGAGGTTTTCGGGGGTGCGAAATTCATGTTAAAATGTAATAATACTTAGTAAAGATTTTATCGGGGGTGCGGAATTCATCTTAGGTCTGGCTAAAGGTTTGGTTATAATATCCTTTAGCTAAGGGTTTTGGGGTGCGGAATTCATGTTAAAATGTAATAATACTTAGTAAAGATTTTATTGGGGGTGCGGAATTCATCTTAGGTCTGGCTAAAGGTTTGGTTATAATATTCTTTAGTTAAGGGTTTTAACCTTGATATTTCTTTTATATTATTTATGATGTATTCTAGATATGACATATCTTGGGTTCTTCGGTACATATGTAAATTATTTTCTATTAATTATTCTAATAGTTTTATATCTTCCATAGCTTTTATCCAATATTGTAAATATACGTAATTTATTTTAATCTGAATTTATTTCTAAATCGTACAATTCTATTTTTTCGAGGTCTAAATCATGTAGGTCTATTTCATACCATTCTTGGTTGAGTATATCTTCTAATTCATTATTAAATATTTTTTCCCATATGATTCTTCTTAATTCAATTATCTCTATACCCTTAAGCATATATAGGATTAAAGTTTCATAGTTTTTTATCATTTCCTCATGCATATATGTAGTCATGTTCTTTGTTATGCAGGTTTTTTATTTTCAATTATTCCTTCCTATCATATTCATAATTGATTAAATTCATATTAGATTATTATGAACTAGATTATTTGTTTATCATGTTTTCTTGTCACTAATAGCATCATACTTTAGCGGATACTTTCTTTTTATCAGCGCCTCAACTTTGTTTACTCCCCTAAACGTCTTTCCTTGCCTACCGGTTTCAACATTAGGATGGCATAGTATAGAAGTTTTCTCCCTGTTTCCAGTGTGCTAATAAACTAGAAATCATGATTCAAATAATTCTAATACATAATAACTAACATAAACTTATTCAATCATATGTATGATATTCAGGAATATATGAAATTAGTTCCGCATATTTTTTGAACAATATACCTTTGCCTCTTGCTTATCCATGCTACCTGAAATATCTGGTTTGATTTCATATTGTTGCTCCATTATCTTTTAAAATATTAGTTTATAGTTGAGAGAGTTTTTGAAAGGGATTTTTATATATTAGGCATTGCCTGCCTTACAATGTTTACAACTGAGTCTATATATAGACATACAAATTCTAATACGTTCTACTACTTATTTTACATCTGTCCACTACTATTTACTACTATTTACTACTATTTATGAATAGTGTCTATTCTATCCTATTCTATCGTATTGTTCACTTTAAGACTTATTTACACCTTGTCTCCTGACTTATTTTACAATAAGTTTACAATAGGGAAAATAACTTTACATTTTATATATTATCTACTATCTGCCATTTGCATCTTATCTTATCTTTTTTATCTTGTCCATATCTTATCTTTTTCTTGTCCGCATCTTATCTTCATCGTCTTATTTCACTCTAAATCGACATCTGGAATTATGTTATCTTCACCGTTACATTTCGAACATATGTGATCAGGGTATTTTTGTCTAATTAGTTTGCAATATCTGGTTAATAACTCTGTTGAAATAAATCATGCTTTTAGTGCTCTTGTCGTAGGTCGTTCCTCTGGTTCCATCGTTGGACTTCATCCATATCTGCTTTCGTTAGTTCCCTTGAATTTGAATATATCATTAATTGGTCTCTAGAGTAGTAACTCCATATAGCGTTTCCGTTTAAATAATTATTTGCTAACTCTTGTATAATAGTTGATATACCAATTGTTCTTTTGTTGGCATATAAACTTGGTATCTCTATTTTGCATATCTCTTCCTGTTGTCCGATATCCTCAGGCATAATCATATCTTTAGTTAGTCCTATCTTGATAACCTGTATCGGAGGTTTTATTTCCTCGTATAATATCTCCGCTGGTGCTGTATAGAACTTTATATAAAATAAATTTCCTTTTGTAACTCTTTTGTATGTAATGAATGCTTTATGTAGTTCTGGTATTCCACTAACTTCTTCTCCATCGTATGTGTATACGGTATTTAGTAATCCATAATTATAACATGTCCTTACTAAATTGGCGTTAGTTTTTGGCCGTGCAATTAACTTGTTATATCCTTGTAACTTTTGTGTCAAATAATCCTGGTTTGGTTCTTTTGTAGTTGATCTGGGGTTGAGGTTTAAATAAGTTTGGATTTTGTGTATATTTTCGATATAGGTTCTTGTGATGTGGTTATATGTCTTTTTCTCACTTTGGTTCTGCAAACTATCTGCGTATATAGAGGTTTGTGATTCTATGGATATATTTCTTGGTGTTCTTTGGGTAAATGGTTTTTCTAATAGCTAGTTTAAGTTCGCATTTTTATGTTGTTTATCACTAACTTGTTTGCTTGTACCTACAGCTGTATTTAAACAAACATTATGGGTTTTATGGTATTTCCCAACGTCACCTTTTATCTCTGGAATTTTAAAGTCTTCCGATCTACTTAGCTCCGCATTTTTACCGTCATGCTGCTGACTTTTAGCTTTAGACTTCAGATTATCTTCATTAGTCTTTAGCTTTTGCATCTCATTTTCCATTCTGTCCACTTTTATACAAAGTGTAGAAATGGTTTTGAGTAGCTCTTCCATTGTATTTTCTTTCTCAGTATCAGTCTGAGTAGCTTTTTCTTGATAATTAATCTGCAATGACATTCTTGTCAGTTCTTATTACTTCAATAGTAAATGTAAAATTTAATATATTTAATACCAATCTTCTCATTTCTTTTGTAGTTACTGAATCTTGTATTTTTCTTGTTAATCACCATTTTACTTGTGTATTATCTGTACCATTTTGGGGGGGTGCGGAATTCATGGTAAGATATAATAATATCTTTCATCATATTTTTCACATAATTGTTTTAGTCTGAATATTTCTTTTATATTATCTATGATAATTCCTAGATACCTCATATCTTGGGTTCTTTGATACATATATAGATTGTTTTCTATTAGTTGTTCGTTCATTCTTATGTCCTCTATAGCTTCTAACCATTCTTGTAAATATTCGTAGTTTAGCATTTTAATCAGAATCTAATTCTAAGTCATTTATATTCATTCTGTCTAGTTCTGTGTCTAATTCATGTAATTCCATTTCGTACCATTCTTGATTCATTAGTTCTAAGTCTTCATCATCAAATATCTTTTCCCATATTAGTT
>JAJOOS010007321.1:0-28678 GCA_029582725.1 Solanum chiquidenum
TTATCAAGATGAGAGAAATAACTAGGGTATACGTGTTCCCCACAAGCTCATAACACAGTAATCCTAGTAATAGCAATCCTTTCTTAGTGCACTACATGCAAAGTGATAAGTTAGGTATCTCTAAATCCTTGGTCCGGCATCTAGAGAATTTCACCCCGCACCTTGGTATGGCTACGTGTGTATAATTTACTAACTCTTACCTTTACCTCATATTAGACATCATAATCGATGTTTGGCTTAGTTATTACTTCGCCCCAATCGACACTAGCCTATTAGATAGTATCACACTAAATCTATGTTGATAATTCTTTTCTTGTTGATTACCTCCTTGGTCCGGTAAGTAGCAACAAGGCGAGTTCTAACGTTTGCAACCGCTAAAAAGACTTCTACCCGAAAGAATTGTCAATGCATGCAAAACACTATTCAAGAATTGTTTATTTACTATTCATACTTTGTTAATCGCTCATGGTTCCCACAACCCTAGTTGTGGAGTTTAGTTACACATAATCATATGAACACAATTCATTGTTTTAGATGAAACAATTATGAACTTACGTACGCAGAATAATAAACCCAAAAATTCAACTTGAATTGCAATACCAAAATCTTCAAAACGAACTTAGGAAATTAAGAATTGCTAAAGTTGCAAGTTAATCTCCCAAGTCAAGAACTAGAATAGAATAATAATGTCTAACCCCCAAAAAATGAGGTTTACATGCCCTATTTATAGAAAAACAAGTCCTACGGTCCGTGAGTCCCTTCCGTCAGCCTAGCCTTACAAAATATTTTAGCTTCCAAAAATCCAGCTTCTCTGAAGCAAACGACGGATGTACAGTACGGACCATAGATCGATCTACGGTCCGTCAATCCCCCTCCATAGCTCCATACTTGGAATCTTCAAAATAAGGTACTGGAACCCTCACAGTATTAATCTACGAATCAACAGTACGGTCCGTAGATCAATGAGCGTCGTGGTTCCACACTTGTCAGATTTCCCTGATTTGCTTTTTATGCCTTGGTTGCTGATCTACGACCATCATCTACGGAGCGTCAATGGACCTATGGTCCGTAGATCACCTCCGTAGATGCCCTTTTCTGCATTTCTTTCAGCTGTCTCTTAAATTCCACGCCTGAACATCTTTCCTGCAAAATATGATAAAAACACAATCTAAACCACTACAAAAAGGCCCTAGACACACATAGCTTGTAAGTGAAATGTATTAAAATACCGTAAACTCACGGTATATCATGGGTATTACTGGCCTACCATCCACCAAGATGCTCATGATTTCGCCAAGTCTTGTGACCGCTGCCAATGAGAAGGAGGAGTTTCAAAGAGGCAAGAGCTTTCTATGAATCCTATATTGGTGATAGAGTTGTTTGATGTATGGGGCATTGATTTTATGGGTCCATTTATGAGTTCACATGGGATGAAGTATATTCTTGTAGCGGTTGATTAGGTGTCAAAGTGGGTGGAAGCAATTGCGCTTCCCAATAATGAAGGTACAAATGTCACCGCCTTCTTGAAAAAAAAATATCTTCTCCAGATTTGGTACACCTAGGGCGATTATCAGCGATGGAGTTTCCCACTTTTGTAATAAGTTGTTCAAGGCGTTACTTGAGAAATATGGCATCCGCCTCAATGTAGCCACTCCTTACCATCCACAGTCTAGTGGGCAAGTTGAAGTGTCCAACAGAAGAGATCAAACCGATTTTGGTGAAACTGTGAATGCTAATAGAATTGATTGGTCAATTAAGTTTGATGATGCTCTATGCGCCTATCGCACCGCATTCAAGACTCCCATATGTATGTCCCCCTACCAACTTGTAAATGGGAAGTCTTTCCATTTGTCGGTAGAACTAGAGCATAAGGCTATGTGGGCTCTAAAGAAGCTAAATTTTGATTGGGGCGCCGCATCGAATCATAGAATGAGTGACTTGAATGTTCTTGATATGTTTTGACTAAGACCTTATGAAAGTTAAGCCTTGAAAAGCAAGAATTTATTGTGGGTGATCGTGTGCTTCTATTCAACTCTAGGTTGCACTAGTTTCTGGGCATGCTCAAGTCCAAGTGGATTGGGCCACTCTTAGTCACGCAAGTGCTCCCACATTGAGCGGTCGAGTGATGAGTCCACAAATTGGACTCATTTAGGGCTTTATTTTAACAGAAATAGTGTCCTCAAATGCTTAGTTTATCTCAATATCTAATGAAAACGCACAAGTTTCAGGTATTTGAAGTTTTAGTGGAAGTATGGACACTTAGACGCAAAAAGGAACAAAAAGGATCAAAAGGAAGAAGAAGTTGAAGCCTGATCATCGCCAAGCATGCTTGAGAAATCGCCGAAGGGACACATTACGCCTTATGTTCCACTACGCGAAGCCCGGAAGGAAATGGATAAAAAAGGCAATGAAAAGGAGCAGTTGGATCTTAGCCGATCAGTTCCGCAAAGCAGTACTATACCGCCCAGTGGTCCAGAATACCGAGACATTGTAGGCAAAGCATAAAGGCAATGAACAAGAAGAAGGGCGAATCGCTACTAACCTGGCCGAACAGTGCGCCACAACACTATTTTCTGAAGCTTATAAATACTAAACTCTCTACTTATTTTTAAACGTGTGGAACATTAGGGTAAAAAAAATATTATTGTAATTTTCACTTTAGCTTTCATATTTTCTCTCAAGTTTGGAGAGCGTTTTGTGGGATACTTGAAGAAATGAGTTCATCTTCCCCAAGTTTGAAGTGGGTCTTCTCCATTCTTTTTCCTTTGCTTAAATCAAGTCTTAATTTATTATACCCATTTGATTTCACTATCATTTTAGGTGTATTTTCTTGTTTCTTGATGTGTGGCTAAAAAACCCCATTATTGGGGTGTGATTTAGCAAATATGTGTTGATATTATTGTTGTGTCTTGCTTGTTGATAGGTTAGATGTATTTTAATGGTGATTTCACCTAGTGGTTGTGGTTTAATTTAATGGGTTTGTAGTTGCAAATACAAAGCTGTTTTTGGGTTGCCCGAGAGGGAGGTCGCGAAACCAAAACCACTAGACTGATGGCCTAAGGAGTGGGTCGACATGAGGTTCAGGCCGAGAGGGTGAGCCCTAGTCCAATATCCTAACACGCAACTCGAGAGAGAGAGTGGGGTAAGGCGTAGGCTGGTCTTCATGCGGCAAATGGGTGTTCGAGAGGAACGCATTTGAAACGGGGTAAGTTGCCCGAGAGGGAACTTATTTCCATCTAAAGCTTAGCCTAGTCACTATTATCTTTCAAATTTTCTACTGAAAGCATGTACCCACCATTTATCTCAACTTGTATTGCGGTCACACCTCAAGAACTTCTCCCCATACTTGAATTTTCTATTTATTTTTGTTGTTTTAGCTATATTTGTGACAAACCCCCATTGATATTTGACACTTTGGTGTCACCCATTTGAATTTACTTTGTTGTTATTCGATAATTTCTCAAACTACAAATAACTAGAACAAAATTCTAGCCTAACTACTATTTTCACTACCACTCCCTTGGGAAATGATCCCAACCCTTGGTTGGGTTACTATATTATCGACAATCACAGACACTCGAACCGTAGGTTAGTGTCGTTGGTCACGATAAGCATCAAAATGGCGTCGCTGCTGGGAGTGGTGTCACGTGAAGATGTAGTCAACTAGCGTTTTTGTTCTTTTTAGTTATAGTTTTTACTAATTTTACTTTTAGTTTTGTTTCTCTTTTTAGTTGTTTGTGTATGCAGGTCGTCTGAGCATGACAGTGGGAGTGGGTGGCAAGTCAGTTGAGGCAGATCAAGAAGTTGAGGGTGACTTCAAGCTAGCTGCACTGGTATCTCAACTAAATGACTTGACCACCAAAATATCTGAGGTGGAAAACCATTGCAAACGACAAGGGAGGCATATACCTCCAGATGAGAAAAGTCGTGTTGAGGACACACTTCAAATCAATATCCAAAAGATTAACGATCAAGATCGAGAGTTGGACGAAATGAGAAAGAATGTTGAAGTGTTAACTCAATTGATTGGATCTCATTCTTGATCAATCCAACACATCAAATCACTCCTGATGTTTGCTATGCCTCAGCTCCATCCAAACGATATATTGGGGTTACCTAGTGACACTAGGTCTACCTCTAATAACAGAGAGTGAGGTAGGACTTACATCGAGCCACGATGTTAAATAAGGTGCTTCTTGGGAGGCAACCCAAGGTCGTAAATGTAGGATTTTACTTTTATAACTAATGGTGTGTTAATGTTGCAGGTTAAAATGAGTAGAGTGTGGAAAATATCAGGTTGGCGAGCAGAATGTCCATTCCGCGAGACGCCAAACAGGTTGGCAAGCTCTGCTGAATCTTCCATTTGGCTAAATGCAAGTGCATTATAGAGCATGTAAAACTCGGTGAACTCGAAAAGCAGCTCGGCGCATCGCCAACCTGTTCGGCGACCTCAATGCAGACTGCCAATTTCGCCCCTAGAAAATTAAAGATTTCGAAGAAAGGGCGAGATAAAATACCACTCGGCCAGTGCGACTAACGTTGCTGAATGCACAGGAACTGAACGGATATAAGGGCCAAAGGTCAAATTTTTGAATCTTTCACTTTCCCTCGTTTCAAACTCTCCAAAATCACACCAAAGGTGTTTTTTTTCTTAGATTTTTATCGTAAACTAGTGTTTTAGTCGGATATTAATGCTCGGGGTTGGATTTATTTGCTGCCTAGCATTTCAAAGAGCCGTTTAATCGGCATCGAAGGTTAGTCTCTAAAACCCCAAACTTAGTTTTGATAATTTTGCACTTATTTGCAATTATAGTATCAGAATAACATTTTATTTTAAGATACTATTACTCGCATTTGAGGAAAAACGCATTTCTTTTGTGATGGGGTGAGGCTCACCTTGTTTGCTTGTTATGGATATTTGTGTTTTCTGTATACACTTGGGTTGTCTATTTTTAATTGTGTTTTTAAAACTGCTTTGCGGTTGTTTGGGCTTATGGCTCTCTTTTGGGTTTAATTGAAAAATAATTTTGACCCTTCCAAAAAAATTTCGTTTTTCATAAATTTTTGCCACCTCTTGTGTTGAAAGTGGTTGTTCTTGTACAATTTTAAGTCTCAGTTTTGATCAATACCGATGACTTCAATAGTGCTCTCAATCGAACAAACATGAATGTGCGACTACGACGAGAGCAAATGAAGTTGCATAGACAATATGTGAACTGTTTGCATCTCATTGTGATTAGCCATTTCTCAAATTGATTCTCTTGTAATGACCGTTGAACATTAGAGAAAGTGTGTAGTCTTGTTTGACTTAAGTGTCTATGCCTTGTGTGATGAGCTTACTTTGAACCTTGCATGAATAAACCTAGAATTTCCCCTGTTAGTGTGATTGATTTAGTAATGTGTGCTCTTGAGATGATCTTAGGCAACTTTTGAGGAGTGTGAGTCAATTTGACATATACCTCTTTTGTGGCCTACCCGTGAGCTTGTGAAACTCTCTTGAACACCCTTTGAGCCTTACCTTTCTTTGAAAGAACATTGATGAACCCTAGACCTTACTTGATCAACTACCTATAATCCTATTGATTTGTGGTTTAGTGAATAGCCAACTTAGGCCAAAAGCCTAAGTTGGGAGTGTGGTGAAAAAGGAAAAGGAGAAGTCAAGAAGTGCAAGAAAAGTCTCCCTTAACACATGGTGTTGCTGAAAAATGGAAACCCTCCATATATATAAAAAAAATGAAAAAGAAAAAGTGTGGAATAATAGTACAAAAGAAATTGGGTTTCCAAGCAATCCATGGAGGTGAATAAAAAAATGACTTAGAAGAACTAGAAAAAGAATTGAAAAAGGAAAAGAAGGGGATGCCTACCATACCTTTGCACTCAGCCTCTTTACAAGCCTTAGAAAGACATTTTTGATCTTAAGTGAGCCGAACCGAGGATCAATTGGAAAAATAAGGGCAAGCTTATGGGTGAAAACATGCATTGTGTTCCTCTTTTTGAGTGTGAGTGTTGCATCTGATTCCTGATCTTGTATTGATTAACCTATGTGTGTGAATATGGAATAATTCTTTATGTGAGAGCATTTAGATACTTTTTGTTGAGCTTGAACTTGCATAACTAGCAAGTATTGCGAGCATGAGAATCATTGATAATGGTGTGTCAAAACTTGAATCTTTGAGTACATAATTGATCTTTGCATGAATAATTTGAGTCTTGTTGTGTATGTTCATGATTGAGTCTTGTGTAGCACTATTTGAGATATCCTATTTGAACTGTTGAACTTGAGTTTTACTTGAGGACAAGAAAAAGTTTAAGTTAGGGGTGCTGATGAGTCCACAAATTGGACTCATTTAGGGCTTTATTTTAATAGAAATAGTGTACTAAAATGCTTATTTTATCTCAATATCTGTTGAAAACGCATAAGTTTAAGGTATTTGAAGTTTTAGTGGAAGTATGGACACTTAGGTGCAAAAAGGAACAAAAAGGATGAAAAGGACGAAGAAGTTGAAACCTAGGAATCGCCAAGCATGCTTGGCGAATCGCTGAAGGGATACATTACGCCATTTGTTCCAGTACGCGAAGCCTTGAAGGAAGTGGATAAAAAAGGCAATGAAAAGAAACAGTCGACACTTCGCCAATCAGTTTCGCGAAGAGGTACCATACCGCCCAGTAGTCCAGAATGCAGAGACGTTGTAGGCAAAGCATAATGGCAATGAACAAGAAGAATGGCGAATCGCCGAGTTATTCGGCGATCGCTACTAACCTCGCAGAACAGTCCGCCACAACACTATTTTCTGAAGCCTACAAATACTAAACTCTCTACTTATTTTGAAATGTGTGGAACATTAGAGTAAAAAAAAAAATTATTATAATTTTCACTTTAGCTTTCATATTTTCTCTCAAGTTTAGAGGGGGTTTGTGGGACACTTAAAGAAAGGAGTTCATCTTCCCCAAGTTGGAAATGGGTTTTTTCCATTTTTCTTCCTTTTCTTAAATCAAGGTTTAATTTCGTATACCCATTTGATTTCACTATCATTTTAGGTGTATTTTTTTGTTTGTTGATGTGTGGCTAAAAACCCCCAGTCTTGGGGTGTGATTTAGCAAATATGTGTTGATATTATTATTGGGTCTTGCTTGCTGATAGGTTAGATGTATTTTAATGGTGATTTCACCTAGTGGTTATGGTTTAATTTAATGTGTTTGTAGTTGCAAATACAAAGCCACCCATGTGTTTTCGACTTGCCCGAGAGGAAGGTCGCGAAACCAAGACAAAACAGACTGATGGCCTAAGGAGTGGGTCGACATGAGATTCTGGCTGAGAGGGTGAGCCCTAGTCCCATATCCTAACACTCAGCTCTCGAGGGAGGGAGTGGGGTAAGGTGTAGGTTGGTCTTCATGCGGAAAATGGGTGTCTGAGAGGAACACATTTGAAACGGGGTAAGTTGCTCGAGAGGGAACTTATTTCCATCTAAAGCTTAGCCTAGTCACTATTATCTTGCAAATTTCCTATCGAAAGCATGTACCCAACCATTTATCTCAACTTGTATTTCAGTCACACCCCAAGAACTTGTCCCCATACTTGAATTTTCTCTTTATTTTGTTGTTTTAGCTATACTTGTGACAAAACCCCATTGATATTTGATACTTTGGTGTCACCCACTTGAATTTACTTTGTTTTTATTCGATAATTTCTCAAACTACAGATAACTAGAACAAAATTCTAACCTAACTACTATTTTCACTAGCACTCCCTTGGGACAGAAACCCAGCCCTTGATTGGGTTACTATATTATCGACAATCGTAGACACTCGAACTGTAGCTTAGTGTCGTTGGTCACGATAAGCATCATCGAGCTTGAGAACAATGAGGGAACAAGTTTCAAGGTGAATGTGCAAAGGATCAAGGTCTATTTGGGAAACGCAAAAAGTGTGCTAGAAGTAGTTGAGGCCTACTATCTTGATGAAGTCTGAGTAATCAAGAGGCATGTGTCGTTCCGCGACGTTAAATCAAGCGGTGCTTGGGAGGCAACCCAAGATGTACAATCTGACCAACTATAGATTTTTCTTTTCGGTTTAGTAGTTTTCTTTTTTTATTTGCTTTTCTGTATTCCTTTAGATATGTGCTTTATTTTTGTTTTAGTGTTGGCTAGATATTGCATAGGGTCTGTGTCTAAAAAGTGTCCAGAAATTATAAAATAGAAAGGCCTAACGGTTGCTACAAGTGCACAGTTGAGAAGCAAAAGCTGCAGAAAATGTCTGGTGCAGAGGTCTACGGAGTCCTTCGACGGTTGATGGGTCAAACCACGGATCGTGAATGGTATCTGTACACCACAGGTAAGATCTCTAAATTTTCTAAGTAAGAAGGTGACCTACGGACCCCATCTATGGACCGTAGGTCGACCCACGGACCGTAGATGGGGTCTCGTGGGTCCAAACCTTAGTATTGCCTGACCCGACCCAGACCTCTTTTGAATAAAACCCTCCCCTTTTCAAATCACTCCCCCACTTCCCATATTCTCTCCTAACCGTTTCTAATCCCTCCCAATCCCATAACTACCTCATTATATCCCCAAATCACTCCCCATATTCCATACATATCATCACTCCCAACTACTTTCCATTCCTTTCTTCCCCAGTATATGTGCACTCCCATTTTTGTTTACCAAGAAGAATTCAAGGTCCGGGTTCGGTGTCCAAAAGGTCTAAGAAGTTTAAACAACACACAATCACCCAATTCTATTGCTTCTAAGGTACTTGATTTCAAATTGAACTCTGAATTTTGATATTCATTGTTCAAAATATGAAGTGATTAAGTTGTTCTTGACCTTGGGTTGTTGTTGTATGAAATTGCATGTTAAACTAAAGTTATAAACACCCTTGGTACGATAGATTGTGATTGTGTTGTCTTTGTAATGTGTTAAATGAAAACAAAAAAGAGTCTAAATGTAAGTTTCGACTTTGAGTTCCTAGTCTCGTATGCAATACATGTTAAAAATTGAGTAATCGGAACCCTTGGGATGACGAACTGGAATAAATTATGTTGAAATGCATGTTTAGACTTGTGTCAAATGTTTGAATTGGTAAGAAAAAAAAATATGGTTTCAAATTGAAGCATGTATGATACCTGGCAGACTTGACACACGAGTCCCCGTCTACGGACCGTAGGTCAGGTCTATGGGTCTGCACTCCACAAAAATATGCCAAGGGTTGAACCACGGAAGTGGACTACGGTCCGTAGTTCAATTTACAGCCCATTCTGCACAGTCGTGGTTCACATCAGAGACCCCTCTTTTGGGTACTCTGACCTACAGAGGAGACATATGGACCGTTGATCCATACATGGACCGTGTATCCATCCGCGGACCGTAGGAACCCACCATGGGTTATGAGTTCAGTCACTGCCCAATTTTTGTTTTAGTTTTCAGTTTGGTTCATTCTATGTTCTATTATTTTTTTTTGTTTATATGGGTACTAATTCTTCCTCCATAGGTACCATATATCCCAGAAGAAAGATCCAGCCGTCGCCGCAAAGGGTAGATCCAAATCAACGGCACCAACCCATCGTCTAATCGACGAAGATAATGTTGACCCCGCTTATGTTCCTCCCACGGAGAGGACATCACCCACAACACCCCAGACTACCCAGAATCAATCCAAGCAGATGGTTCCCGACGTAGTCACTGCCTCCCAGTCTGATGAGGAGGATACACTAATCGATTCACCGGCTGGGTTTGCTTCCGACTCTGAGTCCCACTCTGCTTCAGGGACTGCTTCTGGCTCCACCACGGGCTTGAGTACACATGGCAGGGCCAACTCGTATAATAAGGCTACCAGTTCGAATGAAGTTCCCGTGCCAACAAACACCGACCCTGCTCTGGTTGCTGAGGAGCCTAAAAGATGGTGCGCTGAGGGCCAATGTCAAATCTACAAGGATGCCAGAATGTTGAATGAAAAAATAAAAATGGCCCGACTTATCATAGAGGAGATCAGAGTTCTCACGGGGAGCCTACACACCATACCTGACATCCACCAGCTCTATCATCAACATAAATGTGAGTGCATGGCTTGGAGCCCCTTGACTTATAGCGAGGAGATAGTGAGAGGATTATATGCCACCTATGATGCCACACTCTATGGCTATATCGACAAACGAACCAAGCCCACAGCCCAGACCCCTCTCACTTTCAGTCTAGTCCTGGGTTTTTTGGTGGACATATCATAGATAACCATCAGCCGATTTAACTATGGTCCGGGCACCACTTTGTCACTCATCACAGCTGAATTTGACAATTGGTGGGACATTGTAAGGAGTGGAGTGTTCTAGTGGAATACAGAGCAGAGGGAGGTTGTATTACTTTTGCTGGCTAGGCACATAGCGATGGATGGAGAGAACGCGGAATCGTTTAGCACACCACGCCTAGGTATTAAAAAAGCCACCCTAAATTTGGTCCCCAAGTTCTTCTGTCTTTTGGTGTAGAACAGTGTATCGCCTACTAAGGCCGATAATGTGCTCACTTGGGATAGAGCAGTGATGGTTGCATCTTTGGTAGAAGGGTTTGAGATCGACAATGTACGCATGCTATTGGCAGAGATCCATGAGAAAGCGTTCAGGCTTAGCACTAACTTACCCGTTCCTTGTATGATTTTCTAGTTGTGCAGAGAGTCCGGGGTGCCTATCTAGCATTGTGACACATTGGTACAGGCAACCAGAACCCTTGACATCGGCCTTATTCGGGATGAAGCAAATGCAGTTGCCCCACGGCGTGGTCCATTGATTGAGGGGCCGCCATTAGGAGAAGATTTAGTAGATGATGTGGAGCAGATACAGTGTGAAGACCCTGTCCCTCCAGCCCATACTGATGATGCCCCGGTCTACCCATCCTAGGTCGCCACTTGGTCCCCTAGCTCATCCAGAGCCACCACGTCTTCAGGGGCCACTATTGTGTCCTTAGTTCGAGTTAAGAAATTTGAGGTTCAGATGGAAACACTGCTCCAACATGTGAAGCCATGGATGCAGCGGTCTATTACAGAGTTTGAGGCTAAGATGGAGACCATGATGGACCGAAAGGTCCAGGTCGTTCATAAGCTCATGGATGCTTTCGAATTGAGAATCCTCACATGACCAGCCCCCGCCACAGATCTCTCTTCTATTCGGACCAAGTTAGACAGTCTCTAGGCCAACCTTGATTCCGTCATTACCCCACCCACAGAGGAGCCAGCGTCTGCACCTCCTGCACTTTGGCTGATGATATAATGGTAGATGTTCTATTCGGAGAGGATATGATACAGCCCGAGTCCAACCATGCCCGAGGAAAGAGAAACCGATATAGCCACACCTCTGATGCTACTGAAGATAAAAGAAAAGAGAAGAGGGAGCGCCAGTAGAATGACTAGGAGAAGAGAGCTTCCATAGTAGATGAGGATTTGCCCCAACAGAGGGTTCGCGAGAGTACTGTTTATGCATCGAGTTTTCTGCCCACTCTAGAGGCGGTTACCACTGTGCAAGATTATGTGAGCACCACCAATGGTACGGTAAGAGTGATTGATAGCACCACTGAGGGTGTTGTGATAGATGATGTGGGCACTCCTGAGGGTGACCCAAGTGTTGTTCCAACTGGCTCCGGGAAACTAGACACACCCGTTTGTTGATAGGTCATCAGCGCTATGCACCACAGGTTTGCTTCACCCGATCTTTTACTCTTAATTTTTGTGCATTGGGGACAAATGCACTCTATTTTGTTGTGGGTAGGGTAAACAGATTGTGAGTGATAGGGTGAAGTCTGAGTAACCCAATTCATAATCCTCTCTTGGGGATTTCTAGCGTGTGTTCTTTTCCCCTAAGAGACTGCTTTAATTTCTGTTGAACCGACATGTGTTAGCATTGTAAGTGTAGAAGCATAAGAAAGAATGAAGCATGATGGCATAGTTAAGAATGAAAAATGATACCCCTCCAAAATTTGTGATATGTGCTAAATATGTAGGATAGAATGAGTTGAATGTGTTGGCTCTGAGTATTAAATGATAAAGAACCAACTTGATCTCATGACTTAAGCTAAAACTTGAACTGGCCGGGTAATCTGATAATGAAACTATGTGCCAATAGTGAGAATGGTTGATTATTCTGACAGTTTTGTGCCAATCTAGAACTTGCCCCGTTGGTCCTGCTAGGATAATCTAAGCTAGAAGTTAGAAAGTGATCATAGGCCATTGTTCAAATTAGTCAACTTAAGCCTAAAATGATCTAACCAACTTAAGCCTTTTGATTCACCTAACTCACCTTCCCTGAATAACATTGTCTTAGCACCGGTCCCTCCTTGGACATGTGCATCTTTACTTAGGCCAAAAGCCTAAGCTGAGGGTCTGTAAGCCCAAAAGTTTCCTTGATCGTGGCCTTGGTCCGACATCGGACATTGTTCACCTCAACTAATGAAAAATGCATAAGTTGAGAGTGGCTATGAAAAAGGAAACCAAATGAAAAAAGGGTATGAAAAGAGTTTAGTGTTGTAGAGAGAAAAAATATACAAGAGGATGTGACTTTATGCAAAAGAAGCAAAAGAAAAGTGTTGAAAGAAATAAAAGAAAAAGAAAGTGAACGAAAGAGAAGAAACGAGAAATAAGAGTCAAAGAGTCAAAAGTCAGATCCATGGTTGAAAAGAGTTAAGGAAAAGAAAGTGAGATGAGATGTTGCAAAAAAAATACGTCCAGAAAAAGGTAAATAGCCAATGTAATGTCGAGGGAAGAAAGTCACTAAAAAGTACCTAAATGTACCACACCTGACCCTGATCCTACATTACAAGCTAAGAAAAGTCCTATAGTAATCCTAGCAACTTGTTTGGAGAGTCTAAGAAGTGAAAATAGGGGCAAGCTTATGGTATTTAGCACTAACTGTACTTGAAATTACTTCTGAGCGTGAGTGTTGAATGAATCCTCGTGCTCAAAATCACATTCTTTGTGTGAAAAAGGGATTTCATTTGAAGTAAGGGCACTAGTTACATTTTTTGAAAGGTCGTACCTTGGTTATAGCAAAACAATGTATGTTGTGTGTTGATTGGTCAATCTTTGTCATATTTTGATCCGCATGAGTTAGTTTATTTAGTTTTAGAGAAAAGATTTGCACTCAAAAAGAGAGTCGGGATAGAAAGTCGTATGATTGCTTGTGCTTGAATGTTAGCTTCTATACAAACAAATTTAAGTTGAGGGTGTTGATATACCGTGAGTTTATGGTATTTTTATTACTTTTTACTTAAGAGTTGTGTGTGTCTAGGGACAATCTGTATTGGTATTAATGTTTTTTTATCATGTTTGCAGGAAATAAGTTCGGACGTGGAACTATCGAAACACAGCTGAAGAATTGTGCAAAAAAGGGCATCTATGGAAGTGACCTACGGAACGCAGGTCCAGTCACATTCTGTATATGGTGAACGTAGATGGACAGGCAAAGCTTGAAGGAAAAATCGGGGAATTCTCGACCAAGTGTGGAACCACGACTAGAAACTAGAGACCGTAGGTTGACCCACGGGCAATCCTGTAGCTCCATGAAATGGTTCAGAGAAGGGGGTTGCAGTACCTGATTTCGAAAGTCTAAGTATGAAACCACGGAGGAGGATCTACGGACCATGGATCGAGTCACGGTCCGTACTGTTGAGTCGTCATCCATTACTAAGAGATTGGAGTTTCAAGCTTCTAAAAAATAGCCTAAGTCTCAAACCACAGAAGGGACCTATGGACCGTAGGTAAGTCCACGGTCCTCTAGTGTCGTCAACTACAACCGCGTCCAGAAACTTTATTTCCTTATTTCATTTCCTTTTTAGTTAGGACATGTTTTTCTATATATAGGGCATGTAAACCTTGTTTTTTGGGGTTAGACTTTATTATGTTAATTGTAGTTTTTGTCTTGGGAGATTAACTTGCAACTTTAGCCATTATTCATTTCCTAAGTTCGTTTTGAAGATATTGTCTTTCAAATTCAAGTTGAGATTCAGGGTTTATTCCTGTCATTTCCTAAGTTCATGATTTATTCATCTAAAAATATGAATTGTGTTCTTGCTACTATGGGTAACTAAATCCATAACTAGGGTTGTGGGAACCATGAGCGATTAACAAAGTATAAATAGTAACTAAGTAATTGTTGAATAGTATTATTGCATGCATTGATAATTCTTTCGTTTAGAAGTCTTTTTATCAGTTGCAAACGTTAGAACTCACCTTGTTGCTACTTGCCGGACCAAGGAGGTAGTTAATAAGAAAAAAATTATCAATATAGATTTAGTGTGATACTATGTAATAGTCTAATGTCACTTGGTGCGAGGGCGAAAACTAAGCCATACATTGATGTGATGTCTAATATGAGGTAAAGGTAGGGGTTAGTAAATTATATATAGTAGCCGGACCAAAGTGCGGGGTGAGATTCTCTAGTTACTGGACCAAGGAATTAGAGATACCTAACTTATCACTTTTCATGTAAAACACAAGGAAGGATTACTATTACTAGGTTTACTGCGTTATGAGCTTATGGGGAAAACGTACACCCTAGTTTCTCTCTCATCTTGATAACAACTAAAGTTTGAATCTTGAATCTTCCTCACTGATTACTCACATATTTCTTGAATTTGTTTCACAAATGCCCCCCCCCTTTTAATTACTTCTTTCGGAAGTACGTTAACTAAACGAATGTAATGGTAAGTTAAGTTTAAGCCTAACCCATACTACTTGTGGGATCGACCCCAACCTCCAAGTTGGGTTCTTTAATTGATAACAATCGTTTATACTTCTTTAGGGAAATGTAATTTGAGCGTATCAGAAGGTTCAAGTAACTCTATTTTCCAATTCATGCACTGGAAGTGGTTGGAGAACATCCATTGGATCAATATGTTCCTCACACTAGTGGATCTGAAGTGGGAAAATATTTAGGAGTAAGAGTTGGTCCATATCCTCACGTTAGTTGTAGTACTCTGGCCATGAATCCTCCTTTCCAACAACTGGCTGAATTTTTCCACCACATGGATGAATCGATGCATGATCCCAAAGAGATTAACCTTTAAAAAATTTGGAAAATTGGTGGAGTGGAGTTTGAAGGAACTGTTCATCCCACTGATGCTGAATAGTGGCTGGGGCGGTGTTTGAGAAGTTGGAGTGTTCAAATGTTGTCAAATTTAAGTATGCTATCTCTCAATTAAAAAAGAATTCATACGATTGGTAGGTAAGTGTTCCGAATGCCAAGGTAAAACCTTCGGTTCTTAGTTGAGATGATTATCTTAAGGAATTTCATATGAAGTGTATCCCACCTGCTTATTGTGATGCAAAGAAAAAGGACTTTTTGAATTTAAGGCAATGAGGCATGTCTATTGGTGAGTATCAACAGAAGTTTCGAAGACTCTCTCGTTATGGGGAGGTATTATTAAAGAGAAAAAGAAAAGTGCAGGATATTTAAAAGTGGTTTGAATGATTCCATTAGAAAGAATGTGGCGATCCTGCAACTATAGAATTTTTTAAAATTATTTGCTTCTGCTTTAACCTAGGAACGACTTGATAAAGAAGAAGCTAATCGAAATGAAAGCAAATTCTGAAAGCCTAGATCAGATTTTGGAGGTCCATCCAAAAGGGGAATGTTTGATGATTCTAAGGCTGGTAGTGTTAACAGGTCACCTCAACAGAAGCACAAAAGTTTGATGAGAAACATGTTAAATAGACCAAAGAAGTTCAAAATGGGGAAAACTTGATTTTACTTTAAAAGAGGATGGTGTCTTATTTTATCAAAATAGGTTATGCATCCCTAATTATGATAAAGTGAGGAGAGACATATTGAATGAAGCACATACTTCACCATATGGAATGCATCCTAGAGGTAAAAAGATGTACAAGACCATCAAAGAACATTATTGGTTGAAAGGTATGAAGAGAGACATTGCAGAGTTAATTTCAAAATGTTTGGTTTGTGAACAAGTAAAGATAGAAAATCAGGTCCCAGTTGGCTAACTACAGCCCTAGTCGTTGTCAGAACTTAAATGGGAGAGAATAACTACGGAGTTTGTTTCTGGACTTCCTCGCACTCAAAGAAATCATAATTCAATATGGGTGATGGTGGATAGGCTAACCAAGAGTGCTCACTTCTTAGCAATCAGGATTGATTACTCACTTGAGTGTTTAGCCGAATTGTACATTGATGATTTTGTAAGTTGTATGGGATCCGTATGTCTATTGTATCTGACATAGACCCAAGGTTTACTTCTAGAATTTTGGGGAAGCTTGAAGTAAGCCTTGGGTACTATGTTCAAATTTAGAACTTTGGGTAAGAGTGATTGATAGCACAACTGAGGGTACTGTGATAGATGATGTGGGCACTACTAAGGGTGACCCAAGTGTTGTTCGAACTGGCTCCGGGAAACTAGACCAACCCATTTGTTGATAGGTCTTCGGCGCTATGCGCCACAAGTTTGCTTCGCCCGATTTTTTACTCTTAATTTTTGTGCATTGGATACAAATGCACTATATGTTGTTGTGGGTGGGGTAAAAAGATTGTGAGTGATAGGGTGAAGTCTGAGTAACCCAACTCATAATCCTCTCTTGGGGTTTTCTATCCTGCGTTCTTTTCAACCAACAAACTGTTTTAATTTCTGTTGAACCGACATGTGTTAGGATTGTATGTGTAGAAGCAGAAGAAAGAATAAAGCATGATGGCATAGTTAAGAATGAAAAATGATACCCTTCCAAAATTTGTGATATGTACTAAAACATGTAGGCTAGAATGAGTTGAATGTGTTGGCTCTGAGTATTAAATGAGAAAGAACCAACTTCATCTCACGACTTAAGCTAAATCTTGAAATGACCGAGAAATCTGATAATTTGAAAATGAAACTATGTGCCAAGAGGGATAATGGTTGATTATTCAGATAGTTCTGTGCCAATCTAGAACTTGCCCCGTTGGTCCTGCTAGGATAATCTAAGCTAGAAGTTAGGAAGTGATCGTAGGCCATTGTTCAAATTAGTCCACTTAAGCCTAAAATGATCTAACCAAATGGTAGCATTATTCCCTTTTGATCCAAATATTTGAGCCTAAAATTGACCGATTCTTTTGATTCACCTAACTCACCTTCCCTTAAAAATATTGTCTTGGCCCCGGTCCCTCCTTGGACATGTGCATCTTTACTTAGGCCAAAAGCTTAAGTTGAGGGTCTGTAAGCCCAAAGGTTTCCTTGATCTGGCCCTGGACCGACATCGGACATTGTTCACCTCAACTAATGCAAAATGCATAAGTTGAGGGTGGCTATGAAAAAGGAAACCAAATAAAAAAATGGTATGAAAAGAGTTTAGTGTTGTAAAGAGAAAACGTATGAAAGAGGATGTGACTTTATTCAAAAGAAGCAAAAGAAAAGTGTAGAAGGAAATAAAAGAAAAAGAAAGTGAACGAAAGAGAAGAAAGTGAGAAATAAGAGTCAAAAAGTCAAAAATCATATCCTTGGTTGAAAGGAGTTAAGGGAAAGAAAGTGAGATGAGATGTTGCAAAAAAATAGGTCAAGGAAGAGGTAAATAGCCAATGTAATATCAAGGAGGGAAGAAAGTCACTAAAAAGTACCTAAATGTACCACACCTGACCCTAAGCCTACGTTACAAGCTAAGAAAAGTCCTATTGAGATCCTAGCAACTTGTTTGGAGAGTCTAAGAAGTGAAAATAGGGGCAAGCTTATGGTATTGAGCACTACCTGTACTTGAAATTACTTCTGAGCGTTAGTGTTGAAAGAATCCTTGCGCTCAAAATCATATTTATTGTGTGAAAAAGGGATTTCATTTTAAGTAAGGGCACTAGTTACGTTGTCTAAAGGTTGGTACCTTGGTGATAGCAAAATAATGTATGTTGTGTGTTGATTGGTCGATCTTTGTCATATTTTGATCCGCATGAGTTAGTTTATTCAGTTTAAGAGAAAAGATTTGCACTCAAAAAGAGAGTCGGGATAGAAATACATATAAATGCTTGTGCTTGAATGTCTACTTCTATACAAATGTCTTTTAGAGTGTTAGTGCGTCGCTTGAGGACTACCAACAAATTTAAGTTGAGGGTGTTGATATACCATGAGTTTACGATATTTTTAATACATTTCACTTAAGAGTTGTGTGTGTCTAGGGCCATTTTGTATTGGTATTAATGTCTTTTTATCATGTTTGCAGGAAATAAGTTTGGATGTGGAAGTATCGAAACACAACTGAAGAAATGTGCAGAAAAGGCATCAACGGAAGTGACCTACGGAACGCAGGTCCAATCACATTCCATAGATCGTGAACGTAGATGGACATGCAAAGCTTGAAGGAAAAATCGAGGAATTCTCGACCAAGTGTGGAACTACAACTAGAAACTACGGACCGTAAGTTGACCTACAGGCAATCTTGCAGCTCCATCAAATGGTTCAGAGAAGGGGGTTGCAGTACCTGATTTCGAAATTCTAAGTATGAAACCACGGAGGAGGATCTACGGACCATGGATCGAGGCACGGTCCGTACTGTTGAGTCGTCATCCATTACTAAGAGATTGGAGTTTCAAGCTTCTAAAAAATAGCCTAAGTCTCAAACCACAGAAGGGACCTATGGACCGTAGGTAAGTCCACGGTCCGTAGGTCAGTGTCATCAACTACAACCGCGTCCAGAAACTTTATTTCCTTATTTCGTTTCCTTTTTAGTTAGGATGAGTTTTTGTATATATAGGGCATGTAAACCTTGTTTTAGGGAGTTAGACTTCATTATTTTAGTTGTAGTTTTTGTCTTGGGAGATTTACTTGCAACTTTAGCAATTCTTGATTTCCTAAGTTCATTTTGAAGATATTGGCTATGAAATTCAAGTAGAGATTCTGGATTTACTCTTCTCATTCCCTAAGTTCATGATTTCTTCATCTAAAAATATTAATTGTGTTCTTGCTACTATGGGTAACTAAATCCACAACTAGGGTTGTGGGAACCATGAACGATTAACAAAGTATAAATAGTAACTAAGTAATTCTTGAATAGTATTATTGCATGCATTGATAATTCTTTCGTTTTGAAGTCTTTTTAGCGGTTGCAAACGTTAGAACTCACCTTGTTGCTATTTGCCAGACCAAGGAGGTAGTTAATAAGAAAAGAATTATCAATATAGATTTAGTGTGATAATATCTAATAGTCTAATGTCAATTGGTGCGAGGGTGAAATCTAAGCCATACATTGATGTGATGTGTAATATGAGGTAGAGGTAGGCGTTAGTAAATTATACACAGTAGCCGGACCAAAGTGCGGGGTGAGATTCTCTAGTTGCTGGACCAAGGAATTAGAGATACCTAACTTATCACTTTGCATGTAAAACACAAGGAAGGATTACTATTACTAGGTTTACTGCGTTATGAGCTTATGGGGAACACGTACACCCTAGTTTCTCTCTCATCTTGATAACAACTAAAGTTTAAATCTTGAATCTTGCTCAGTGATTACTCTCATATTTCCTGAATTTGTTTCGCTAACCCCCCTCCCTTTAATTACTTGTTTCGGAAGTATGTTGACTAAACGAATATAATGGTAAGTTAAGTTTAGGCCAAAATCATATTACTCGTGGGATCGACCCCAACCTCCAAGTTGGGTTCTTTACTTGATAACAATCGTTTATACTTCTTTAGGGAGGTGTAATTTGAGCGTATCAAAAGGTTCGAGTAACTTTATTTCCCAACCTCATGCACTGGAAGTGGTTGGAGAACATCTCTCCGATCAATATGTTCCCCACACTAGTGGATCTGAAGTGGGAAAACATTTAGTAGTACGAGTTGGTCCATATCCTCACGGGAGTTGTAGTACTTAGGCCATGAATCCTCTTTTCTAACAAATTGCAGAATGTTTCCACCACATGGATGAATCGATGCATGATCCCAAAGAGATTAACTTTGAAAAAATTTGGAAAATTGGTGGAGTGGAGTTTGAAGGAACTATTGATCCCACTGATGTTGAATAATGGCTGGAACGGGTGTTTGTGAAGCTGGAGTGTTCAGATGTTGTCAAATTTAGGTATGCTATATCACAATTCATAAAGGATTCATACGATTGGTAGGTAAGTGTTCCGAATGCCAAGGTAAAACCTTCGGTTTTCTTAAGGAATTTCATATGAAGTGTATCCCACTTGCTTATTATGATGCATAGAAAAAGGAGTTTTTGAATATAAGGCAATGAGGCATGTCTATTGCTGAGTATGAACAGAAGTTCGAAGACTCTCTAGTTATGGGGAGGTATTATTACAGAGAAAAAGAAAAGTGCAGGAGATTTAAAACTAGTTTGAATTATTCCATTAGAAAGAATGTGGCGATCCCGCAACTACAGAATTTTTGTAAATTATTTTCTTCTGCTTACACTTAGGAACGACTTGATAAAGAAGAAGCTAATCGAAATGAAAGCAAATTCTGAAAGCCTAGATCAGATTTTGGAGGTCCATCCAAAAGGGGAATGTTTGATAATTCTAAGGCTGGTAGTGTTAACAGGTCACCTCAACAGAAGCACAAAAGTTTGATGAGAAACATTATAAATAGACCAAAGAAGTTCAAAATGGGGAAACCTTGATTTTACTTTGAAAGATGATGGTGTCTTATTTTATCAAAATGGTTTATGCATCCCTAATGATGATAAAGTGAGGACAGACATATTGAATATAGCACATACTTCACCACATGGAATGCATCGTGGAGGTACAAAGATGCACAAGACCATCAAAGAACATTATTGGCTGAAAGGTATGAAGAGAAAAATTGCAGAGTTAATTTCAAAATGTTTGGTTTGTCAACAAGTAAAGGTAGAAAATCAGGTCCCAGTTGGTTTGCTACAGCCCTAGTCGAAGTCAGAAATGAAATGGGAGAGAATAACTACGGAGTTTGCTTCTGGACTTCCTCGCAGTCAAAGAAGTCATAATTCAATATGGGTGATGGTGGATAGGCTAGACAAGAGTGCTCACTTCTTAGCAATCAGGATTCATTCTCACTTGAGTGGTTAGACGAATTGTACATTAATGATTTTGTAAGTTGTATGGGATCCCTATATCTATTGTATCTGACATAGACCCAATATTTACTTCTAGATTTTGGGTAATCTTGAAGTAAGCCTTAGGTAAGAGTGATTGATAGCACCACTGAGGGTGCTGCCATAGATGATGTGGGAACTACTGAAGGTGACCCAAGTTTTGTTCCAACTGGCTCCGGGAAACTAGACCTACCCGTTTGTTGATAGGTCTTCGGCGCTATGCGCCACAGGTTTGCTTGACCCGATCGTCTACTCATAATTTTTGTGCATTGGGGACAAATGCACTCTATTTTTTTATTTTGGGGTAAACCAATTGTGAGTGATTGGGTGAAGTCTGAGTAACCCAACTCATAATCCACTATTGGGGTTTCCTAGCCTGTGTTCTTTTCCCCCAAGAGACTGTTTTAATTTCTGTTGAACCGACATGTGTTAGGATTGTATGTGTAGAAGCATAAGAAAGAATGAAGCATGATGGCATAGTTAAGAATGAAAAATGATACCCTTCCAAAATTTTTGATATGTGCTAAAATATGTAGGCTAGAATGAGTTGAATGTGTTGGCTCTGAGTATTAAATGATAAAGAACCAACTTCATCTCACGACTTAAGCTAAAACTTGAAATGGCCGAGTAATCTGATAATCTGATAATGAAACTATGTGCCAAGAGGGAGAATGGTTGATTATTCAGATAATTTTCTGCCAATCTAGAACTTGCCCCATTGGTCCTGCTAGGATAATCTAAGCTAGAAGTTAGAAAGTGATCATAGGCCATTGTTCAAATTAATCCACTTAAGCCTAAAATGATGTAACCAAATGGTGGCATTATTCCCTTTTGATCCAAATATTTGAGCCTAAAATTGACCAATTCTTTTGATTCACCTAACTCACCTTCCCTTAAAAACATGGTCTTGACCCCGGTCGCTGCTTGGACATTTGCATCTTTACTTAGGAGAAAAGCCTACGTTGAGGATCTGTAAGCCCTAAAGTTTTCTTGATCTGGCCCTGGACCGACATCGGACATTGTTCACCTCAACTAATGCAAAATGAATAAGTTGAGGGTGGCTATGAAAAAGGAAACCAAATGAAAAAAGGGTATGAAAAGAGTTTAGTGTTGTAAGAGAAAAACTATGAAAGAGGATGTGACTTTATGCAAAAGAAGCAAAAGAAAAGTGTTGAAAGAAATAAAAGAAAAAGAAAGTGAACGAAAGAGAAGAAAGTAAGAAATAAGAGTCAAAAAGTTAAAAGTCATATCCTTGGTTGAAAAGAGTTAAGGGAAAGAAAGTGATATGAGATATTGCAAAAAAATAGGTCAAGGAATAGGTAAATAGCCAATGTAATGTCAAGGAAGGAAGAAAATCACTAAAAAGTAACTTATTGTACCACACCCTACGTTACAAGCTAAGAAAAGTCCTATAGTGATCGTAGCAATTTTTTTGGAGAGTCTTAGAAGTGAAACTAGGGGCAAGCTTATGGTATTGAGCACTAACTGTACTTGAAATTACTTCTGAGCGTGAGTGTTGAATGAATCCTTGTGCTCAAAATCATATTCTTTTTGTGAAAATGGAATTTCGTTTGAAGTAAGGGCACTAGTTACATTCTCTGAAAGTTGGTACCTTAGTGATAGCAAAACAATGTATGTTGTGTGTTGATTGGTCGATCTTTGTCATATTTTGATCCGCAGGAGTTAGTTTATTGATTTTATGAGAAAAGATTTGCACTCAAAAAGAGAGTCGGGATAGAAAGCCATATGATTTCTTGTGCTTGAATGTCTGCTTCTATACAAGTATCTTTTAGAGTCTTAGTACGTCGCTTGAGGACAACCAACAAATTTAAGTTGAGGGTGTTGCTATACCGTGAGTTTACAGTATTTTTAATACATTTCACTTAAGAGTTGTGTGTGTCTAGGGACATTTTGTATTGGTGTTAATGACTTTTTATCATGTTTGCAGGAAATAAGTTCGGACATGGAAGTATCGAAACACAGGTGAAGAATTGTGCAGAAAAGGGCATCTACGGAAGTGACCTACGAAATGTAGGTCCAGTCACATTCCGTAGATGGTGAACGTAGATGGACATGCAAAGCTTGAAGGAAAAATCAGGGAATTCTCGACCAAGTGTGGAACCACGACTAGGAACTACGGACCGTAGGTTGATCTACGGGCAATCCTGCAGCTCCATCAAATGGTTCAGAGAATGGGGTTGTAGTACCTCATTTCAAAAGTCTAAGTATGAAAACACGGAGGAGGATCTACAGACCATGGATCGAGTCACGGTCCGTACTTTTGAGTTGTCATCCATCACTAAGAGATTGGAGTTTCAAGCTTCTAAAAAATTACCTAAGTCCCAAACCACAAAAGGGACCTATGGACCATAGGTAAGTCCACGATCCGTAGGTCAGTGTCGTCAACTACAACCGCGTCCACAAACTTTATTTCTTTATTTTGTTTCCTTTTTAGTTAGGACGTATTTTTCTATATATAAGGCATGTAAACCTTGGTTTTGGAGGTTAGACTTTATTATTTTAGTTGTAGTTTTTGTCTTGGAAGATTAACTTGCAACTTTAGAAATTCTTGATTTCTTAAGTTCATTTTGAAGATATTGGCTTCGAAATTCAAGTTGAGATTCTGGGTTTATTCTTCTCATTTCCTAAGTTCATGATTTCTTCATCTAAAAATATGAATTGTGTTCTTGCTACTATGGTTAACTAAATCCACAACTAGGGTTGTGGGAACCATGAGCGATTAACAAAGTATAAACAATAACTAAGTAATTCTTGAATAGTATTATTGCATGCATTGATAATTCTTTCATTTAGAAGTCTTTTTAGCAGTTGCAAACGTTAGAACTCACCTTGTTGCTACTTGCCGGACCAAGGAGGTAGTTAATAAGAAAAGAATTATCAATATACATTGTGTGTGATACTATCTAATAGTCTAATGTCAATTGGTGCGAGGGTGAATACTAAATTATACATTGATGTGATGTCTAATATGAGTTAAGGTAGGGGTTAGTAAATTATACACAGTAGCCGGACCAAAGTGCGGAGTAAGATTCTCTAGTTTCCGGACCAAGGAATTAGAGATACCTAACTTATCACTTTGCATGTAAAACACAAAGAAGGATTACTATTACAAGGTGTACTGCGTTATGAGTTTTTGGGGAACACGTACACCCTAGTTTCTCTCTCATCTTGATAACAACTATAGTTTGAATCTTGAATCTTCCTCACTGATTACTCACATATTTCCTGAATTTGGTTCACAAATCCCCCCTCCCCTTTAAATACATGTTTCGGAAGTACGTTGACTAAACGAATATAATGCTAAGTTAAGTTTAAGCCTAATCCATATTACTCATGGGATCAACCCCAACCTCCAAGTTGGGTTGTTTACTTGATAACAACCGTTTATACTTCTTTAGGGAGGTGTAATTTGAGCGTATCAGAAGGTTCGAGTAACTCTATTTCCCAACCTCATGCACTGGAAGTGGTTGGGGAACATCTCTCGGATCAATATGTTCCCCACACTAGTGGATCTGAAGTGGGAAAATATCTAGGAGTAAGAGTTGGTCCATATCCTCACGTGAGTTGTAGTACTTCGGCCATGAATCCTCTTTTCCAACAAATGGTTAAATCTTTACACCACATGGATGAATCGATGCATGATCCCAAAGAGATTAACTTTTAAAAAAAGAGGAAAATTGGTGGAGTGGAGTTTGAAGAAACTGTTGATCCCGCTGATGTTGAATAGTGTCTGCAGCGGGTGTTGGACAAGCTGGAGTGTTCAGATGTTGTCAAATTTAGGTATGCTATCTCACAATTAATAAATGATTCATATGATTGGTAGGCAAGTGTTCCGAATGCCAACGTAAAACCTTCGGTTTTCTTAAGGAATTTCATATGAAGTGTATCCTACCTGCTTATTATGATGCAAAGAAAAAAGAGTTTTTGAATATAAGGCAATGAGGCATGTCTGTTGCTGAATATGAACAGAAGTTCGAAAACTCTCTAGTTATGGGGAGGTATTATTACAGAGAAAAAGAAAAGTGCAGGAGATTTAAAAATGGTTTGAATGATTCCATTAGAAAGAATGTGGCGATCCTGCAACTACAGAATTTTTGTAAATTATTTTCTTCTGCTTAAACTTAGGAACGACTTGATAAAGAAGAAGCTAATCGAAATGAAAGCAAATTCTGAAAGCCTAGATCAGATTTTGGAGGTCCATCCAAAAGGGGAATGTTTGATGATTCTAAGGCTGGTAGTGTTAACAGGTCACCTCAACAGAAGAAGAAAAGTTTGATGAGAAACATGTTAAATAGACCAAAGAAGTTCAAAATGGGGAAACCTTGATTTTACTTTGAAAGATGATGGTGTCTTATTTTATCAAAATGGTTTATGCATCCCTAATGATGATAAAGTGAGGACAAACATATTGAATGTAGCACATACTTCACCATATGGAATGTATCCTGGAGGTACAAAGATGTACAAGACCATCAAAGAACATTATTGGTTGGAAGGTATGAAGAGAAAAATTGCAGAGTTAATTTCAAAATGTTTAGTTTGTCAACAAGTAAAGGTAGAAAATCAGGTCCCAGTTGGTTTACTACAACCCTAGTCGATGTCAGAAATGAAATGGGAGATAATAACTATGGAGCTTGCTTATGGACTTCCTCGCACTCAAAGAAATCATAATTCAATATGGGTGATGGTGGATAGGCTAACCAAGAGTGCTCACTTCTTAGCAATCAGGATTGATTACTCACTTGAATGTTTAGCCGAATTGTACATTAATGATTTTGTAAGTTGTATGGGATCCCAATATCTATTGAATCTGACATAGACCCAAGGTTTACTTCTAGATTTTGGGTAATCTTGAAGTAAGACTTGGGTACTATGTTCAAATTTAGCACTTTGCGTAAGAGTGATTGATAGCACCACTAAGGGTGATGTGATAGATGATGTGGGCACTACTGAAGGTGACTCAAGTGTTGTTCCAGCTGGCTCAGGAAACTAGACCCACCCGTTTGTTGATAGGTCTTCGGCGCTATGCGCCATTGGTTTGCTTCACCCGATCTTTTACTCTTAATTTTTGTTCATTGGGGACAAATGCACTTTATTTTGTTGTCGGTGGGGTAAACAGATTGTGAGTGATAGGGTGAAGTCTGAGTAACCCAACTCATAATCCTATCTTGGGGTTTTCTAGCATGTGTTATTTTCCCCCAAGAGACTGTTTTAATTTCTATTGAACCGACGTGTGTAGGATTGTATGTGTAGAAGCATAAGAAAGAACGAAGTATGATGGCATAGTTAAGAATGGAAAATGATACCCCTCCAAAAATTTTGATATGTGCTAAAATATGTAGGCTAGAATGAGTTGAATGAGTTGGCTCTAAGTATTAAATAATAAAGAACCAACTTGATCTCATGACTTAATCTAAAATTGGACTGGCCGGGTAATCTGATAATGAAACTATGTGCCAAGTGTGAGAATGGTTGATTATTCAGACAGTTTTGTGCCAATAAAACTTACCCGGTTGGTCCTGCTAGGATAATCTAAGCTAGAAGTTAGGAAGTGATCATAGGCCATTGTTCAAATTAGTCAACTTAAGCCTAAAATGATCTAACCAAATGGTAGCAATATTCCCTTTTGATCCAAATATTTGAGCCTAAAATTAACCAATTCTTTTGATTCACCTAACTCACCTTCCCTTAAAAACGTTGTCTTGGCCCCGGTCCCTCTTTGGACATGTGCATATTTACTTAGGCCAAAAGCCTAAGTTGAGTGTCTATAAGACTAAAAGTTTCCTTGATCTTGGCCTTGGTCCGACATCGGACATTGTTCACCTCAACTAATGGAAAATGCATAAGTTGAGGGTGGCTATGAAAAAGGAAACCAAATGAAAAAAACGTATGGAAAGAGTTTAGTGTTGTAAAGAGAAAAAGTATGAAAGAGGATGTGACTTTATGCAAAAGAAGCAAAAGAAAAGTATTGAAATAAATAAAATAAAAAGAAAGTGAACGAAAGAGAAGAAAGTGAGAAATAAGAGTCAAAAACTCAAAAGTCATATCCTTGGTTGAAGAGACTTGAGGGAAAGAAAGTGAGATGAGATGTTGCAAAACAAATAGGTCAAGGAAGAGGTAAATAGCCAATGTATTGTCAAAGAGGGAAGAAAGTCACTAAAAAGTACCTAAATGTACCACACCCTACGTTACAAGCTAAGAAAAGTCCTATAGTGATCGTAGCAACTTTTTTGGATAGTCTTAGAAGTGAAAATAGGGGCAAGCTTATGGTATTGAGCACTAACTGTACTTGAAATTACTTCTGAGCGTGAGTGTTCAATGAATCCTTGTGCTCAAAATCATATTCTTTTTGTGAAAAAGGAATTTCATTTGAAGTAAGGGCACTAGTTACATTCTCTGAAAGTTGGTACCTTGGTGATAGCAAAACAATGTATGTTGTGTGTTGATTGGTCGATCTTTGTCATATTTTGATCCGCATGAGTTAGTTTATTGATTTTATGAGAAAAGATTTGCACTAAAAAGGAGAGTCGGGATAGAAAGTCATATGATTGCTTGTGCTTGAATGTCTGCTTCTATTCAAGTCTCTTTTAGGGTCTTAGTGCGTCGCTTGAGTTTACGGTTTAAGTTGCGGGTGTTGCTATACCGTGAGTTTACGGTATTTTTAATACATTTCACTTAAGAGTTGTGTGTGTCTAGGGACATTTTGTATTGGTATTAATGTATTTTTATCATGTTTGCAGGAAATAACTTCGGACGTGGAAGTTTTGAAACACAGCTGAAGAATTGTGCAGAAAATGGCATCTACGGAAGTGACTTACGTAACGCAGGTCCAGTCACATTCCGTAGATGGTGAACGTAGATAGACAGGCAAAGCTTGAAGGAAAAATTGGGGAATTTTCGAACAAGTGTGGAACCATGACTAGAAACTATGGACAGTAGGTTGACCTACGGGAAATCTTGCAGCTCCATCAAATGGTTCAGAGCCTGGGTTGCAATACCTGATTTTGAAAGTCTAAGTATGTAACACCCCGTATCTGAAACAGACCAAAAATGCAGATTTTGAGAAGTTGCAGGTGAAACTTACGGTCACCATCCACGGACCGTAGGTCAGACCACGGCCCGTGCTGGTGGTCCGTGGTTTACCACTGCAGCCCCTCCCCAGAACTCAGTCAGAAAATCGGCTAAGTCCTGACTCACGGACAGACCTACGGTCCGTAGATCAGACCACAGACCGTGGTCTGTTTTCGTGGATCGAGACCTCCTTTGCCCAGCCTCTGACACAAACTACGGTCCACCAGCACGGACCGTCAATCGATCTACGGTCCGTAGGTCTGACCGTAGATGAGAGTAAACAGCCAGTTAGCTAGAAAAATTGTTAATGGGTCAACTTCAGACGGTCATAACTTTTAGTAAAAAATGAATTTTGTGTCATATGAACAATGATATGATAGATAATTGAATTATCCTTCCAACACCGCCGAGTTTTCTTAATTCCGACCTCCGCGTAAAAAGTTATGCTCGTTTTAGTGAAGCCCTGTCGGGCAGACTCGATCGACGGACCCAATCGACGGACCTTCGATTGATCGACGGACCGTAGGTCCAATCCGTCGATTGGTCCGACAGCAGTTAATTCAGGGGTTTTTAGGTC